>PVJI01009491.1:0-65160 GCA_004026765.1 Micronycteris hirsuta | reverse complement strand
CTTTCATGACTTGGAATACTTCTCTCCAGCCCCTTCTTGCCTGTAAGGTCTCTTTTGAGAAATCAGCTGACAGTCTTATGGGAATTCCTTTGTAGGTAACTGTCTCCTTTTCTCTGGCTGCTTCTAGGATCCTTTCCTTATTTTTGATCTTGGGTAATGTAATTATGATGTGTCTTGGTGTGTTCCTCTTTGAGTCCAACTTCTTTGGGACTCTGAGCTTCCTGGACTTCCTGAAAGTCTATTTCCTTCACCAGCTTCGGGAAATTCTCCATCATTATGTGTTCAAATAAGTTTTCAATTCCTTGGATTTCTTCTTCTCCTTCTGGCAGCCCTATGATCCATATATTGGACCGTTTACAGATGTCCTGGAGGTTTCTGAGCCCCTCCTCCGTTTTTTGAATTCTTGTTTCTTCATTCTTTTCTGGTTGGATGTTTTTTTCTTTCTACTGGTCCACTCTGTTGATTTGAGTCCCAGTTTCCTTCTTATCCCTATTGGCTCCCTGCAGATCTCTCCTCATTTGTTCAAGCAATTTCAATAATTTTTCGTCAAATTCTGTGAGCATCCTGATTACTAGGGTTTTAAACTGTGCATCTGATAGATTGGCTATCTCTTGGTCGGTTAGTTCTGGAGCTTTGATCTGTTCCTTTCTTTGGGCCATTTTTTTTCCCTCGGTGTGCCTGTTACTGTAAGGAGGGCAGAGCCTTGGGGTTCACCTGGGCAGGGAAACTCCCGGTAGTTGGGCTGTGACGTAGCCTGTGGGGGCGGGACCTGAGAGCACAAAGGTGTCTGCTCCGCTCTCCCCACCCACACCACCTCCTGCAAGCAATTTGAGCCCCTCTGCGCTGGCTCCGGGGGTCACTCCGGGGTTGGTGGACAGGCTGCACAGCTCCAATCCCCCGCGGGTCTCCCCAGCGAACTCTCCTGTGAGGCTGGGAGTTCCTCCCGCCGCGGACTCCACCCCCACAGGTGCTCTCAATCTGCGCCAATGGGTTGCGCCCTGCTTTCTCTCCCGGTCCGTCTGCCCGCGAATGCGGACCTGCCTGGTCCACCAGTCTCGGCCCCACTGGGTCCAGATGAGCTGGGTGCTGGCCGTGCTTTGGTCAGGCACTCCCATCTCGGTGTGCTGCAGCCCCGCGGGAACCGCCCCTCCAACCGCGGTCTTGCCGTCTGCTCACCTGCTCGCTGGGGGGTCGCTGAGCGCTCTCCCTCCACCCTGCACCTTCCGGCTCACCAGACTGGATGAATGTATCTTCTTTAATTCCTTGGTTGTCGGACTTCCTCTCAGTTTGATTTTCTGTCAGATCTGGCTGTTTTTGGTTGGGTAAATTTCTGGTTTTTTCCTTGTTTGGTTGTGCGAGGAGGCACAGCACATTCACCCATGCCGCCATCTTGCCGGAAGTCCCCCTTTACTTCTATTATTCCCATTGCATCCATTATATTCTAGATATTTAAATTTAAATATTTAATATTATAGAGTAATATGATTATATACAAATATTTGAATATTATACATTTAACTTGCTATGATTATTATTTGTTTCTGTTTCATACTCATTGACTGTAATCTCCACAGAGAGTTTTATCACTTTTCTTTGTTTTTAGTTCACGTAGAGTGTGAGGTACCGAGTGTAATCAAGGACAACTCCCAGGTTCTTCGTCTGAGAACTGGAAAGTTGAAGCTGGTGTTTACCAAAACGGGGAGCTCTCAAAAGAGAAGGCTTCAAGCGGGGAATACCAGGCATTCAGTTGTGGGTATATTATATCGTGATGCTGTATTAGTCTGTTTACTCTAAGTCTTTTGCAGTAAACAATTCTAAAAATCTTAATTCTTTGGAACGAAAGGTTTTTTTCTTGCTCACATTTGTGTCCATTGCACATTGGCTCTGGCTGTGCCGCCTTCATCCCATGCCCCAGCCTGGAGGAACAGGGATGTTTGGTATCAGAACAGAGTGGGGAGGGAGCACAGTAGTGCCACATGACAACCACTAAGGCTTCTTCTCAGAACTGGCATGTGTCACCACTGACCAGAGCAAGTCACATGGCCAATCCTGACAGCAGAACAGGGTTAAATGTAATCCTAGGACTGGAAAAGGCAAAACCTGTTTGGAACAATGATACAATGTAGTACAGTTGCCTATCTGACATGGAAGTGACAATGTTATTAAGTAAGTACAAACATGAACCTGAAGTTCAAGAGGAAATCTTTAGAATAGAGTATTTACATTCATGAAATTAAAAGCAATCACTAACAGAGTAAGTATAGGCAGAAAAAATTTCCAAGGACTGACGTTGGGGCTCTTCAGCATCTAGAAATTAGAAAAACGAGAAATGGTCAGACTAGTGGAAAAAGTGGCCTGTGAGAACCAGGAGGAGAACCCGGAAAGAGTGGAATGCTGGAGGTGAAACAAAGGTCGTTTCAGATAGAAGGGGTGTCAAGGGCTCTGTCAAGGGCAGCTGACGGGGCGTGAAGAAGATGAGAACTGGGAATTGGGTGGAGGTCATTTATACAGCTGATAGACGCTGTTCTCCCGTTGGAGTGCGGGGAGCCTGGTGCTCGTGGGTTTAATACATGTATCAAAGGCAGCAAGTGGAGCAAACATTATTCACAGGGCAAAAGGATGAATACACACAAAGAACATCAGGGACTATGTGCCACACTGATAAAGATCAGGAGAGGCTTATGTGCTATACAAGTAGTTGAAGGTTAATTAGCAGTATAACTAAATAGTAATGCTGCCAGTCTCCTTCAGACAAATAGTTTTAGAGAAAAAAAAAGATCAGGAGAGGCAGAGGCACTGCAATGTCTGAGCACACGAGTGGAGTGACTGCTGCCAACTCAAAGTAAATACGTATCATTCAAGTTCATTTACTCTGGGGTCTCCAGTCCTTGCAACCTGAGGAAGCTGCACTAAAGTCAGCATCCTCTTCACAAACATTAACTCTACCTTTATCACATTTTACATCCCCTTTTCTTGTACTTCTCTAAGCTCTCAGTGTTAGAGTGCCCCATGGCTGGCTTCTCGCTCTTTTTCCCTGCCTGGATTTACTCCTCTGATTTCATCCACTCTCAGAGCTCCAGACCCCACATGCCCGTGACTCCCACAGTTCTAACTCTGTTCATGCCCTTCTCCAAATCAAACCCCGGCTGCACACCTGATGTTTCCATTCAGACGTCAAATAGATTAAACTGCTGGTCTCCCCTCTCCAAGCATCTTCCATTCACAGACTTCTGACCTTGACTACGGCAACCTCATCCACCCAGGACTAGATCCTGTCACTTCTCTGCTCAAAACCGCCATTCCCATCAGCGGAATGATTAAGAAACTTGCCCGGTGACATCCCGTTAGTCATGGACAGAGCTGAGACCCAAACCCAGGCAGTCTGACGGAACCGTACGCTTACCTGCGGTGCTACTGGCACGTGCGTTCGTTCAACAGGCTGCAAGAGGATGTGCCTAGAACCGCCGTGTTTGCTAATACACACATGGATTGTAAGGAAAGGCCCGAAAGGATATACACCAATTACATTTGCGCCGTGATCTTTGGATTGATAAATTATGGATTGATAGTTTCATTGTTTATCTGTTTATTATACATCCACAACAATGAAAATATATTGAATTTCCATAAGGAAAACATCTTAATTTTTAAATTCAGGACTCTGGATGGACTTACTTTCTTCTAATCATTGTCTGTTTCATAAATAATCTCATTTCATATATTTTTGATTTGTTCAACTCTGACATCAGAAGTTTGCAGGCATTTTCAGGCAGATTTGTTGGTATTCCTGGCAGAGACAAACCATGGAGCTGCTAGGACCCTGCGTCTGACACAGGGCGGTGTCCCACTTCACAGTGAGGCTGTGGTAACTGTGCTGGTGGGTTTGTCGTAACCGCATAAAGTATCTCAACATTGGACACCCCTTTTCCACACCCTAAATAGAAATTTTTTGAACATAAATACAAAAGCCTCCCCTGGCTTAAATTTAGTTTTAAACTTGTAACTTATAAAAATAAGTTTTGCTATTTCACCAGTGTCTCAAGAATATTCGGTTTTTCAGAAGGTGAAAGAAGAACAAGCATGACTGCATCTCTCCCTCCTTAAGAAACACAGGATGAAAGGACGCACTTAGGGCTAAAGTGGCTGCTGCCTGCTACAGACTATTGCGTGTACATCGGCCTCCACTGTTCAAATGAGTGATTTGTCCGGGCAAAGGAAGGGGATGAAGGGGTGTTTGTTTGTGGGAAAGGAGAGAAATTTCCAGTTTCTGGTTCTTAAACTGACTTAGAGCACTCTTTCAATAAATATTGGCAAGTGGCCCTGAGTCCCAACTTGTGGCCGTTTGAACTTGCTAAAGGTCTTTAAGGGACGTTCTGCCCTGCCCTTAAATGGAAACTAAATCATTTGTAATGGAAATAATGACAAAAGAAAAAATACTTCCTGCTGATAACAACTCTCTTATTCCTGTTATTTCCCTGACAAATTATTTTACTTGTCTACAGAGTATGATGCAGACACTTTTGCTTTTTTTCAATCCATGCTCAATCCACTGAGCTACAGTACCAGCCAGGGCTGAAGGAGGGTGGTGGCGGTGGTGGCGGTGGTGGTGGTGGGTGTGTGTGTAAAAATTTAATTCTTGTGACACCTCAAATAGGAGATATTATTGACCCCATTTTAGAAATGGAAAAAATGGGACACAGGGAGGTGAACGAGCCCACACAGGATCACTTACCTGTAGAGGGATCCATCTTGCACCCCTTTTAGGAGCACCAGAGGCTCTGCCTGATTCCCCGAAATCAACAGAAAGCAGTTCTGTATAAATCAATACACCTGCATCATCTTGAAGTTAATGGCAATTTTCTTGTCAAATTCACACCTGTATTTCTTCATAATCTCAAAGCCAATAAATCACATCTACAGCATTAATTCTGGTTCTTATTAGTTACCCGTGAAGAAAAATATTTCTCTTTACTCACAGCCATAGTATCCTCTGCTACTCCCCACCCCCTGCCCCAGTTTTTTCCACCACTGACTTTTTAGAAACTCTTTCCACTGTAAAGGCACGACTCCCTGAGAATACTCTAATCTACAACCTCAGCCTCTTCACAGAACCACACTTTCCCCTTCTTTTAACCACAACCTGCCATTGTGCCAAGGATGGCACTTCCCTTGAGCCTCGACAAACGAAGATGGCTTTTTATCCCCACTTTCCAACATGCGAAGAGAGATTGGAAAGCAGTGTTAGCATGCTCCAAACTGCCAGGTGCCACTTCCAGGTGATTCCATTTCTACCAGTTTGCAGCTCCCCAGCCCCTGCCCGCTTCTGAGCCTCACGCTATAGCATGAAGCATAATCCCCATCATCCACTGGCTTCTAGGTCACTGTCCAATTCACAGAAAGCTTCATCACCAACCCGCAAGGGCTGCCAAGCTCACAGATCCCCAAGCACCTGGATTCCAGTGCCCTTCGCTTCCACTCCTCTTCAACACAACTCTTTCCTGTCACAAAATCCTGGTGTTATGTTTACTCAGGTTCTCTGAAAAGCTGAACTTCAATTTTCTCTTCACACCTCTGCAAGCACTCGTCCCAGCAACTTTCAAACCCTCCTAATTTCTTAATACTTTCTGTTCTAAATCTTTCTCTCTTCAATTCTTTGTCACCCTCTCGTGGGCTAGAGTCAGACTCCCTCAGTTTGAAGCCCGTTAGTAGTGATTCCACCTTGAACAAGTCATTAATTTTTCAGGGCTTCTATTTCCTCGACTGGGAAATAATAACCGCTGTACCTACCTCATTACCATCACAAGTTATTATGAAGCTTAATTGAGATGATATATGTCAAGTACTTAGAACAGTACTTAGCAGTAAGTGCTCAATAAATGTTTACTACTATTACAATTGAACTGCTTGATACTACTTCTATTAAAAAAAATCACATAACCAAATTAATAAGTTCTAACACATGCCCAAATCCATAAAGCAAAACACAAACCAACAAACATCTTCCCTTTCCATCCCACTCCCTAGATATTGCCAATTTAAGGAAGACTTGTGAGAAAATACCTTTGTAGGGTCCCTGAGTCTCTGGTTATCATTGTATTAACTATCTGTCCTCTGCACAGAAGTAGATAGGATTAACAGACTGACTAATACCTATTATTCTCAAAGCAGGAACAGCAAGGATTTCATCTGACCTCTTTCTGGAAGACAGGCTGAAGGCATGGATAGACATCCCATAAACAAGAAAATATGAATGACTAAGAAACATATTCAGAGTTGCTCATCCTCATTAGTAGTCATAGTAATGTAAATTAAAACCACAATGAAATAAAATTGCACACTCTTGAAACTGGCAAAACCTAAGAAGTCTGTCAGATATCGGACGAGGTGTTCTGATGGGTATGTAAATGAGACAATCACTTTGTGAAACATTGTGGGTTATCTCATACGGCCAAATATTCCTATACCCCATGGTCCAGCCCTTCGGCCCCTGCGCCGTGCTTCCACGTGGGCCTCGGGCAACAGCCAGAATAAGACGAAACAACGTGAAAAGTGCAGAACTGCAAGCAACACTGTCCATCCACAACAGGAGAATGGATAAATAGTGGTGTTGTGCTGTTGACACAGTAGAATATTAGACACACAAATGAAATATCGCTGCAATCACAGGATGCAGGAATCTTAGAAGCAACGTTGAAGGAAAAAACCATGTCGTTAACAAGTACGTGCCTGTAGTACAGTGGCATTTTTACAAATATTAAACCATTTAATTCTCACAATACCTCTTTGAGGAAGGCACTGCTGCTCTCATTGTACAAGTGAGTGAACTGAGACACAGAGTTTAAGGAACTTGCTAATCAGTGGAGGTGCCAGGGTCAAGCTAACATTCGTTGCTTGCTTACACAGCACCAGGATCTACAGCTTTGCCCAGATTATCTGTTTCATGAAAAATACTTAGCAAAATACCCTTCTTGATTTTTTGGACTGATATATCTTCCTTCCTAAATTAACACAAGATGGCACTGGAGAATCCAGTTTGTCACGTGCCTTTGCTCTCTTCTTTCAACCCCGTCACTTAGCTGCAAACTTGATGAATGGTTTGATCTTCATCTCAATGGTCTCCTGAACCATTTTCTAGATTTTTCTGCTGGAAACAGCATGGGACTCACTGTCACTGCCCTAAAGCCCTGAGACCCACACTGAAACTTCAGTCTACATTTTCCAGAATGCCAATATATATGAAAATATAGGAATTCTTTTCCAAGAGGCAGCCTCACATTCCCCCTGTGCCCCAGAAATCTCTTCCCCAGTCTTCTTTTACTTACACCCCTAAGACTGAGAGGGAAGAATATGAGCAGATAGAGGGAGGACCATTCCTTCCTGCAGCACAATCTTAAAAATGGTGCTTGTAAACTTGTGACTGAGCATTGCATAGGGGGGCGGGGAGGGGAACCAAGGGGGCCAAAACCTGTGTTTTAGTCCCAGCTCAGCCACATCAGACAAATCCTTTAATCCTTTGGGGTTCATTTCCTTCGGTTATATGCTTAGTTCAGTTAAACTTGATAAGCATTTATCCAATGCCTCAGAGGAGTCCTGCAGCCTGCCAAGCTTTGGGGAGTAAGAATGGGTAAGAACTGGTTAGCCACAGAGGAGCTGTGGTTATTAAAGAGCTGGCTTTCTACAGCAGAGGACGATGGCTCTTGGTGCCTGAGGTGGTTCCCTAGAGTCTGGGTGACCAGATGGTGACGTTGGAGAGACTGCACTATGCCAATGTGCTGCTGTAGTTAAGAGCTCAGCTCTGGGGTCCGTCGTAACTGAACACGTCCTGGCTCTCACCCCCATGAGTTCTGTGACTTCAGCCAAGTTACCTAACCTCCTGAAAAATTAATTTCCTCATCTCTAAACCAGAGATAGTAATTATACTGTCTTCATTTTTTTAAAGATTTTGCTTATTTATTTTTAGAGAGAGTCAAGGGAGGGAGAGAGGGAGAGAACATCGATGTTCGAGAGATATATTGATCGGTTGCCTCTCACATGCCCCCAACTGGGGACCTGCAGGGCCCACAACCCGGGCATGTGCCCTGACTGGGAATCAAACTCACAACCTTTTGGTCTGCAGGCCGGCACTCAATCCACTGAGCCACAGCAGCCAGACCATTGTTTTGAGGCTCAAATAAGATAATGCATGAAAAAAAGTGGGGGAAGGTTATAATAAATAAATGTTACCTGTACCAATCATTCTCCTCTTCAACACTATTGTTATTGTTAATGCTTGTGTATCAATTGCTCCTTGGCAAGGCATTGTGGCAAGGTCTGGAGATCTAGGCAGAGGTTGTCCATCAAACTTGCGCAGCTATAGCCTACTCACTGGAGGAAGGTACTTCAGATGCACATTCAACTCTTGTCACAAGACCTTTCTTGAAGGTTTTGACATGTGTGAGCAGGATTAGAGGCTAGAGCAGAGTGAAATTGTCCTGGAGGAAGTTATTTCTTAATGGGGTGGGGAGCATAATTTAGTATAAAGTCAGCAAGAGAATGCATTTTAGATGAGGCAGAGTATGCTGTTAATACATGCTTTGAGAGGTGTTTAAGGAAGTGAAAATCATGCTGAATAAATTTGACTTGATCTAAAAAATACAGTCTACAAGTTATAACAGAAATGGCTAAGAAATATGAGTCCAAAGGAATTGTAATTAGGAAACTCCTCATGTATGAAAAATTCATGTATTTTAAAAATATAAACCAAGCCAATTGTGTGCGCACACACACACACACACGTGATTCAAGGCTAATTTTGTAAATATATAAAGACAGCTTACAAATCAGTAAAATTAGGCCCTGGCTGGGTGGCTCAGGCGGTTAGAGCTACAAGGTCCCAACACAACAAGGTTGCAGGTTTGATCCCTGGTCAGGGCACATGCAAGAATCAACTAATGAATGCAGAAATAAGTGGAACAAATCAGTGTTCCTTTCTCTCTCTCCCTTCCTTCCTCCCTCTCTCTAAAAATCAAAGTAGAGAAAAAAATCAGTAAAATTATGAATAACTCAATAGAAAAATGGACAAAGGACTTGGACATATTCAGGAAAAAAGATGTAATATAGCCAACACAAGTGATAAGATGTTCAACACCATTTATGATTAGAAAATGAAACTAAAATAAGATATTATTCTGGGAAAAATTAAAAAGAGATTGATACAAAACCAATATTGGTGAGTGTGTGAGGTAACTAACTGGCATGCTTATATGCGGTTGGAATAAACTAATACAACTTTTATGGAGGAATAATGAATAGGATCTTTTGAAATAAAAAGTACATGCACTCTTTGACTCACTACTAAAAATTGTCTCATAAATACACAGTCATAACAACACAAAGTTCTCTCTACAAGGATACTCTCTAAGAATTGTGTGCAGTAGCCAAAAATCGTCCTTTACTGAAGAGCTAACTGGTGCTCCAACAGCGGTGGCCACGCATGAAGAATGGGCTAAGTCTGTGTGCACCGACACGAGATGTTGTTCACAGCATCTTCTTAAACTAAAAAGGCAAACTGAAGAACCACATCTTTAGTATGCCTGCTTACATGAAGAAGAGATAAATAAGTATACATGCATAGAAATACTCTGGAAGGAAACACAAGGAACTTTTTGTGGTTGTTACCTCTGGGAACGTAGGGAGAGAAATTGTTTGCCACTCACTGAATTCCTTTCTGGACTGTTTGAAAACTACCATAAACAGGCATTAGTTCTATAATTTAAAAAAGAAATAAAACTTTGGTTAAACATATCAAAAGAGCGAATGAGAGCCATTGCAATACATCTGAAAATAGTGTTTAGAAACTAAGTTGCTGTCTTAGAAGATAAACTTTCCTTTGCAAATTTCACATTAGTAGTTGATCCCTCCATGTGAAGAAGGAAATCCTCCACGATTTTATCTAATACTAAGTAGTGCTTACTTTATGCCAGGTACTATTTTAAGTGCTTTAACATGGAATAACAATAGCCACGGGGTGGATCTTATTACAATTTATTATCCTCACATTGTGGATTAGGAAAACAAGGCCTATAGAAGTTCAATTGCTTAACCAGGCTCACCAGCTATAAAACTCCAGAGCTGAGATTCAAACTCAGGATGTCTGGCTGCAGAGAATTCATGCTTTAACCACTACGCTTGCTGCCTTTTGAAGTCTTGAGAAGTTTTGAGTTCCGCTGGGTGAGCTGATTGTATGACCTGCTGAAAGGGACACAGGCCATGTCCTCTCAGCTTCCCCGGGATACCCCAGATCACGCCTATTTGCTGATCTTTCGGAGGATTTAATAGAAAAACAAGACACTGCAAGAGAACAAGCTTATACTTACTGGATGTGGAATAATAGCGGGGCCTTTTAACAACTCTTAAGGCTGACAGAATACTTTAACACTCCATATCTTTGTGTAAATTTTCTTACTGTTAGTTGGAGTCTTCAAAGATGCAAGGGCTGATTTTAGCCAGCTTTTAGGTAAAATGTGGCTGATTCATCAGCCAGGGGAAATTGAGGTTAAGCCAAGGACTGCTGTGAGGATTGAAGGCTGAACTGATTGGCTGAATTCCAACGTTTTTGAAGCTCGTCAAAGTAAGGATGATCTTTTTAGCTGCAGACATGAGGAGACACGACTTACCATCCAAGCTTATTGAATGTGAATGTGTTTCCTGTTTAGCATTTTCCTCAAGGTTATGTTAAGCTAGATCAGGGTTACTTTTTGTAATCCTGAAGTGGAATGGTTGATGGCACTCTTGTTGATAGGTAAATAGGACACTGAGATGATCTGATGGTCTCTTCTCTTATGCCTTTTCAGCCTTCATTCTAACAGGTTAATGTTGAAACTTTCTCCACATGCAAGCAGGTTCTCTGGGTACACATGTAGCTCCCAGCTGGCAAGCTTAGGAAGGACAATTGGTCATTGACCAGAACTGCCTGAGGCATTCTTGGTGGTTCCGAGAAAGGATGCACAATTCTATGCAGGGAATAAATTGCTTATCCCTCCTGTGGTCCCTCAGGCATTGTGGACGGGTGGTGCCTGGGGAGGGATATGGCGTCCTACAGGGCTGCCGTGGGCAGCAGACTGTCCACTATGAGAATAAAACACGTGTCGATGACCAAGGCAAGAAGTCTCTGTGTTTGGTTAGTGAAGACGAGTGCTAACCCTATAGAGATCCAAGTTTCCAGTTTGGAAAGAACCTCAGGGAACTCAGACTTCTGGTGGCTTTATTAGCTGACCGCCTAAACAGGGAGACACACACTATTACATTAGGTGGTGCGAAGCTGTATGAAAACCCATAACAGCAGAGCCAGAGCAAAGTACTCAGATCTAAAGGTTCTTTATGGCGAGGGAGTAAGAGGCTGAGTTCATTGCTGATGAAATATGATTTGGTTGAGCCATATCTTGACCTTGATCTAGAGCTGTGCTATCCAATACAGCACATTGGCCATGCGTGGCTAAATTCAAATGAATTAAAGTGAAATTTTAAAAACCAGCTTGTCAATCACCCAGGTTGCATTGCAAGTGTTCAAGACTAGTATGGTAGCTAGTCTTGCATTGTCTCTGAAGGACAGTGCAAATTCTGGAACATTTCCATGACTGTAGAATGTTTTATTGAGTAGCATTGATCTAGATACAGTGTTGTCCAACCTATTGGTGTCTCTGAGCCACACTGGAAGAAGAGTTGCCTTGGGCCACACGTTAAATACACTGTGACACGTAATCACACACACAAAAATCTCCTCATGTTTTAAGTAAATTTACAATTTTGTGTTGGGTCGCATTCACAGCCATCCTGAGCCACATGCGGCCTGCAGGCCACAGGTTGGACACCCCTGATTCTGGAACATAAATAGGTCACCAAAGATATTCTATCAAGAAACATCACTTTGATGGCTTGATTGACCACCCTAGAGAGGCCCTATCTAGTTTTATTTTCAACCACTAGAGATTTGAAATAGAAGGGAAGACAGTAAGAAGTCAGATTTTGGTGGGAAGACACCGCCTGTCACGGGGTCACCATGGCTAACGGTCACAGACATGGAGGTGGAAGCAGCGGATGAGCACTGTGAACTTAGGGCTTCCCCTGAATGAGCTGTGACCTGATTAGGCAGAAGGAAGTGGTTAAAGGTTCTTCTGAGATTTGCACAAGGGGTGAGTATGACTGACTTTGTTTCTGAAACTTTCTTTAGCTTCTGACCTCCCTATCTTTCTTTACCTGATTATATTGGTAAAAATTGGTCACACATCTTAAGAACATGAATCTTAGCTTCTCTATCTGGTTTAAGAGATTTTCAATGCCTTCCTCAACAGGAAAGTAGTTGTTTGATTAGTTCTATTTCACATACCTCTACAACCTTAAAAGGAAGTAAGGCAAAGAAAATCAAATGAAGGGTAACACTTCTCACACTAGTTTAGCGTGTCCCTGGTGGCCTGTAGCATGGGAACGTATCTGTGTCACTGTCAACAGTCTGGTGAGACATCTGATTGCCCACTCCCATCCATGTCCTTTGATGTTGACTCACGAACTGAGGAAGTGAGAAGCAATGAAGACTGCTTGAGGCCTTCATCTTCAGTGGTACGGGACAGGATGCCCAAGAAAACTGGTCGGAGGATAAAGTGTCCATTGAAATGAGAAAGTAGGTCAAAAGAGATGCTAAAAGGAGAAGGTCAGTATTCAAAGAATAGCTAGGACTAAGAACAGGGAAACTAGTAGACTTTGAGCCAAGAGCTGTCCCTAGTAACTGTAACAGAAGCAGTGTTCGTGAATCATGACAGAAGAGGGGGGTGGCTGCAGGGAATGAAGAGGGTATTTCTAGGGTGGCGACAAAAATGAAAACATGAGCACTGGACCTTACTTAGTCTTGGATATTCCATTATCCTCTCACCCAAGTAAAAACTCTAACATCCAAGAAATACCTGCTGAATGAAATCCTCAGGAAAGAAAATCACACTGAATGCATAAATTCCTTTATTGAAAATATTGGGCTAGCACTGCATTACATATATTCGATATCCATAAATGAAGGGCCACACATTTCTGGTTGGACAATACTGTTTTAAATAGCGAACACGGCATCTGGATATGCTCTCACAAGTACGTATAATATCATGGACTAAACTAGGTAAGAATGAACTATATGCAAATGACTGTTTGTTAATAGTGTATGGCTGCAAACAGCATACCTGGTAAACGTGATCATCATGAGACGTTCCTGGTCTCTCACACTGACACATCATTTAAGGAGCACATGAAGGTTAAACTGCCAGTATGTTGTTCATCAAAAATTCTCAACAGAAAAACTCAGGGGAAAGCACACCCAGGCTACAGACTTGAGACTTCACAGCATTCATTGCAATTTGCGTGGAATGTACGTGGAGTTAAGTAGCTGTGAATCTGACAAGAGGCCCCTTGGCACTGTGTCCGTTCTCCTCTATGAACAGTCTAAAGGAAGAGAATAATCTCCAGGAAATATTCTGCCATCTTAAGGCTTACATTCTAAGAACTGTATTATTTTTCTAAATGCAATTATATAAATGCTACTTTTGTTATTAATTCTTTCCTTTCCAAAATCATTGGGGATATAATTTATGACAGATCACTTCTCAGCTTTGGCTATTATTTGAAATTTTTTTCCATTAGCAGTCTTTGGCTTTCGTAACACTCTGGCAATCAATAATATTGGTTAACTTTTTAATAAGGTTTTATTATTATATTTAATAAAAGTGTTTTATGATGTGGAAATGAGTTGGTGTTAAAAAATAGGTTTTACTTTTTTGTTCCAATTTTGGTATGAATGCATTTCTTTGCGTTGTTTTTTTCTCCTCAAATAAAAAGAGAAAGCCAAGGTTGTTGGGCTAATTTGATATTTTTCCTTTGATACAAAACAGTCCCTTTAAAAACAGAGGCCTGTTTGTTAGTGTACAAACTTGGGGGAAATTATGCAAAAACACTATGAAAATAAAGTTTTTGTTACTAACAAATGATTTTATAAGAAGCAAAACATTTTCTTTTCAAAAACAGGGTTTGTTCTAGTCTAGATTCATAAAGGTATCCACTTCTGTAAATATCAAATTATAACTGGGAAATGGCTTTTTCTTCTTTATACAACTATGTTCAGAATAAGTAACTAAAAATGTACCTTTTCAATGACTAAATGGAGAGCTGGCCTACAACAGTCAAATCAATGAACATTGGTAATGAGTTTTTTAAAATTCACAATTAAGCATATATATATATGCTGTTTAAGATCTATCACCCTAAACAATCAGGGCAAAAAAAAGCTCAATATAAAAGTATATAAATCAAATGGAATTGTTGCCAAACAGCACATTTCTTTATTTCAAGATTTGACACATTAAAAGAAAAAAAAAAAAAAAACTGGCAACACATTTCAGACAATATACTAGAAATAATAAATAAAAGTTTTTAAAAAAAATCATGTACATATTCTTTTAAGTGCTGTGCACTTATATGTAATTTTTCTAAATGAGACTAACCTTTCCCATGGCAAACAATAGTATGCTGTACATTTTGGTAATGAAAATTATGTTGATAAATACACAAGGCATGTATATATTTCCACAGTATCTTTTTTTTTTCACAGTTACCAAAAATAAAAGTTGCATTCAACTCATACATCTATAAATACTCTGATTCCTGTATGGATTTGAAGAAAGCGGGGGCACAAAGTCTTCCAGCCGCCTGGACTCCAGGCCTCCCCGGGCAGGTTCTGCCCTGCACATGCCCCGCAGGCCCTCTCTGCAACGTGGCCGTGCTCGGCAGTGGCAGCGGAAGGAAGCATCATGGGGGCAGGAGGCAGTCTAGGCGGACGCTTGTCTTCCAGCCAGCTTTAGGGGGGCCGGTCAAACCCAGTCTTTTCAATGTTGTATTTTAAGGCAGCCTGAATTTCACTCGAATGTCCATACCTCGAGGTCCTGAACTATGAAGTCTTCCTTTTTGGAAAGAATATCGTTATTGAAAGTGCTGCAGGAATTACTTCGCCCGTGGTATAAATCAGCATCTAGCCATAAACCAAATCGCCCCCTGAAGAAGTTTAAAAAAAAAAAGTTGAAAACATGTCAGTCTTACGTGGCACACTTTCTGTCCTTCTTATCGCAGTCTTCTTTCCTTCATGCTACAGACAAAAATCCTAAACTGCTTGTAAAACAAAGGGGACATCTCCTTTACTGCATTTAAATGAGCTGTCTTTCCTAAAAGACAAGTGGTAGCAGTCCTTCATTTAGACACACAAATAAATCATTTTATCTCTGACTCTTAGTGCCATGTATTAGGCCACTGTCCTAATTAATATAAGTACATGCATGGACTTGCTAAAATCACCTGACACCAAGGTTTTGGTTACCGGGATCAAAACAGAACCGCTCAGATCTGGTGGTAAATTAATGACAACAACAATGAGAAACTTACCCTCCACCACCAAGTTCTAAAGAACTTATGTCTCCATTGATAAAGTATGAGTTTTCTCCACTCCACTTGAAGACCTTAGGGTAGAAACACAAGACAGAATAGACCTTTTAATTGGAGAATTAGCAAAAACGGAACGTTAGAATGGTCCCTCTGTAACTATTTATTGCAGGATGTGCTCTCCAAAGGGGTTAAGAAGTCAGTAAGATCTCTTGGGCCCATGTGACTGACTTGCGATCCCTCCCTGGATCCCAGAACATGCAGAAGGGCAGTCCCCCGAGGCCTGTGAAGGGACCTCAGCAGTCTGCGTGCCGCAGGCGTCAAGGGCTGGCCCGGCCAGAATGAGTCAGGGCCGCTGGCCGCTCCGACAACAGCTCCCCACCTCCAGCCCCACCCACACCCCTGACCCTGTGACAGGGGAAATGGGGTATCTCTCCCATCTAGGTACCTTGAAATTGGGGCTAAACGTATACAGAAAAGTTTCGCCTGTGCCATAATAGTGGTCACTGAATTTGAAAGGGTGGGTGGCGTATGCTCCAAAAATCTGTGAAAAGAAAACAGATACATTGGCTGCTTTCAAACCTAAACCTCCCAAAGAAAGACTCTCTTCTATATTTTAACACGATCCTGAGACTGCATTATACCTCTTCCAGCAAAGTTCATTACTAAATTGGAGCTCGTAAATAACAAAGACCACCAGCAAAGAGATACATGTCCTCATATATCCCCAATGTCCCCAGCTCTAACTGAAATCCCAGTAGCTCAGAGAACTTATTTGTCAAAGGCCAACAATTGTTTCAGTTTTAAAAGACTCCCAAAGTCCACTAGGGAGACAAATTTCCTTTAGTGACTACAGACGACATATTGGGAACATTAAGTGACAAGAAACATCTTGCACACAGAAATGAGTGGTCGAGAGAACAAAGTCACGTGTCTTCTGTGTTTTAGAAGTGGAATTGTAGCCAGATATTTCCCCAGAGAAATTACATTTTTCTCTCTTTTATTTTGTAAAACTGACTTCTCAATAGGCTTGTTAAAACTGTATCCATAACATGACTGACCTAAAATATCTTGTTCAAAGTGGATTTTAAGAAAAAAAAATACAAATTCCATGTGCTATGGACTTTAAAGGCGACTTGGATGTACTGGAATCAATGATTTTTCCATTTTTTCTTGCTGAGGGCTGGAAGAAGCAGCATTTTCAGAATATGCATGTCTGCTGCCTCAGCTTCCTGTATTTCTGCTCTGACCCCGATCAGTACTTGCCAGGGCTGGCAAGAATAAGGACACATTGTTTGAAAATGTCAGCAGGTGATTTTCATATACCGTGATTCCAAATTCCTATTGAGAAGCGCTGCTTTAAATGAAGGTTGTCTGAAAAACGTTGTCATTTTTTAAAATTATTTTAACTGACTTATAATCATAGTCGAATCTCTCCTTTATGAGTTTGACTCAATACCTGGCCCCTTGAAATAGTAAAAATTAGGTAGAGGAGCAGTCTAGAAACCCTTTCTAACCAATGTTCTTTAGATTTCCTGCTACCAAACCTTTCCACAGAGCTGCTAAGAACAAAAAAAAAACATCAAAAATCCACTGCCCTTCTTCTGGTTATCTTCCAGTAAAAGAACTAAAATACCGTTGAGATAGGCATCTATTTTTTAAGCATGTGGTAAAGTACAACAAGAAGGGTAATGACCATACATGGAAGAAAGTGTTTTCCCTTCTAATCAATGAATAGGAAAAGCCATGCTTACTCTTTTACCCTCACAAGAGTCTAAATTATTATATTTTTCTTTGCAAAATTTTCTTAGCAATCATGAAAATCTGTTTAAGGACTAGGGATTGGATAATACTAGAGAATTACTGTTAATTTTATTAGGTTTATAGCATTGTGGTTATGTAAGAAAACATCCATTTTATTTTTTCCTATAGTTTTTAGAAGGAAATTGTGTAAAATAGTATGATACAATAATATTTTGTGTTTATAACATATAAACATTTAATATATCTGGCAATGACAGAACAAAGGAATCCATGAGGATAAACGAAGACAACCAGAAGTGATAAAGGAAGGTTAATATAAAAGAAAAACCCTATAAATGCATATTTGCTCTTTCTTCTTTCAGCTTCTTTAGTAGATAAAAATTATATAAAATAGTAGTCATAACAATTTATTGTTGGGTTTATATCAATGTAATATGTGTAAGAGATTACCACAAAAAGTAGAATAATGTAGTAGAGCAATATAGGATAAATATTTCTATACCTCACTGGAATTAAGTTAGTATAAATCAGACTATTAATTGCATGATAATTGCTCTGCTGTTTCCCACAATGCCTTGTGGTATAAATATTCCAGCCTGACTCGAGGAAACGCAGACCCCTTGGCAGGCGTAGTTCCTGTGGTCAGTCTATGCTGGCCGCAGGAGGCTCTTCCCGGCTGTCTCTTCCCCTGCTTCTCTCTGGTACACTAGGTGGTCTACAGTTGAGCTGGTTGCCTTTATGGAGCTACGAGGCTTCTCATAATTGTTCTGGCACTATTTCTAGAGGCACTTTGGCCTGAACTTCCCCATACTCTTCTACGTAAAGTCAGTTCCTTTGAGCAGAGCTTTAGAGCTCTGCATTTCATGGTCTGTCTCTTCCTCTGGAGCTAGGAGCTAGAGATTCTGCTCTGGAGCTAGGGGCGGGACAGTGACTTGTTTCTCTCAGACAAATAATCTTGTTTGATGAGCATGGTGCTGGGCAGGGAAGAGGCTGGTCCTGGCTCACCTCACCTTGCACAGAACTCTGCCCACCAGTTGAGATGAGGGCAGCAGAGACCCCTGTATTCTCAGCCTGCCATGCCTAATATACAGCATCTGCCCTGCAAAGGTGGGATGCAGGAAGAGAGCCCTTTGCCTCTAGATCACACCTGCATGGAATTTAGCTTCTGACACAGTGGTCTCAGGCAGGCGTGAGAAGCGCTTGCCTAGGAGATAGGGCAGAGGGAGCTCCATCTTCTGGTCAACACATACCCCGAGTGAAGCATCTTTCAGTCCGAACTGGGGGTGGCATGCACAGGCTGTGCGTCAAGCGCCACAGAATCTCACTGTTATTACTGAGATTTATTTTATTTTCTTGAATAAATGTTTCTTCACTTGTACGCCTGTAGGACAGTTTCCAGAGACTTGATTGTTATTTTTGTAATTCCCACCAGCATGGTTTTTTCACTGGGGACTGAACTGGCAGAGCTCCTTATTGCTGCCATTGTGTGTATGTGACATTTTTCTATTAACATTTTATATAATTCCTTTCCAGATAAATTCGTAAATTTTGTTCTGTCATGCTCTCAAACACAGCAAGGCCACATTCTTGCCTTGGTGGTGGGTGGGATGGGGTAAGAGAGTTACAGTTTAGATGTCTTCAAACAATGCGAGCCACTTGAAGGTACCAGGTTTGGTAAGACCCACCCCTGACAAATGGTGTGACCTGCTGGTACAGGCCTCCTTTACCTATGTGCTAGCAGGCAGCGGGGAGACACTGCCTCATCAACTCCTGCTCCGTGCAGCCAACACTTTCCCCAGCAAGTCTGTCATCTTACAGGGAGGGTTTGTGCGTGTGGTCTAACATCATCCAGCCCTCGCTCATCATAAACATCGCACCCGACTTCTCAAACATTCCACTAAACCCCAAGTAATTCAACTCTAAGCCTCTGTTATGATGATTTGTAATTTTTAACTTGACTCTACCCACTATCCAGCTGGATCATGATTAAATGTCATCCATCAAGAAATAATACTAGTAACGCAGAACTCTTAAGCTGCAATAAAGTCCCAGGAAAAAACACAGTTGAGGAAGATGCCCATTTCTCTGCTAATTTTTCCCAAGGCAACTTATGACAGCAAAGAACTATTTTCCCTAAAATGATCCCGATTACATGGCTTTATAGCAAGCTTCTCAATGGTTAATAGTGTCCCACATGTAACAGGCACTCATTATACATTTTATCAATGAATGAATGGTTGAATAAAACCTGCTTCAATATCAGAAAGAGAAAGAATGGCATCCACAGCTTGAAAATGTAAAAGAATTTCTTCTTGATATAACACAGACAAAACAGAAATAAAGAAAGATGCCTTCCTTTTGTGAAGCAGGAGCCTGGCTGGGTGGTATATAAAAGAATCCAGGGAAGATTCCATGTGCACGCCAAGCTGCCTGAGGTGGGAAGTACTAGTGTCAGGGAGATGGGGGAAATATCTAGATTTCATCAGTGTCTGCAAGACCGACTGCAAGAGAAGTGAAAGTGCCATGAGCCCTGGTGCAGAGCACTCTCCCTGCTATTTCCTAACAGCCGGGCCCTTCCACGGCCTTGACTGGCTCTCCATCTCTGCAACCCTGCAGGCAGGGTTTGCGGCCCCTGCTTCAGCTCCCTGGAAAGAGTTCTGGTGCGGCACTGGGATTTCCTCCTGTGATCAGCTCCAAACCCAGATCGACTTTTTTCCAGCTTCTCCAGCTTTAGGCTGTAGAACATCCTTATACTTTACGGCAAGTACAACAAAAAAATTCTTTAAAATGTGACTCTATTTGAAAATATATTCCATTTTCTTTTTTAGAGGTGCAATCTGAAGTGTAACAGTAATTGGGATTTACTTCAAAACACTTGAGCAAAGAAAAACTGACAAAGAAAAGGTGGATGAAGCTTCTGGTGCCAAATCCTGCTACGTTGTGGAGTTTGTTGTACTTGTCTCTCTACTGTTGTGTACATTTGAGAAGCTCCATAAAACCTTCATTAAAACAAATGTTTTCTAAGAGATGAAGAAACCTCACCTGATTATCCATATCTTTGATGACCAATAAGACGGGGCTATCTAGCGACGCTGATTTCCGATAGAGAGTTTTCAAGCTGGTCCCGTGCTCCAGTGTGCTGTATGCGAGTCTCCATGGATACCCCTGTACCCTTGCTGGCAGGCGTCGGGCCAGCTGTGAATCCAAAGATGGGCATGAATATAAACAGTTCACTCACAGTCACTCATGAACGTGCAGCACACAGGAGGAGCCTATGGGTCAAACTTAAAACTACACGAATTTACATATTATTCCTCTTTACTCTGGCAAATTTTTGCCACTCTAAACCAAGAAAGAGAAGGGAAAATCACTCCTCGGTGGGGTCTACCTCAGCAGACGCTTCCCAGAGCATGCTTCTACCTCAGGGGCCTGACTGTGGGTTCCCTATGCTATTAGACACTGGGAGGCACAGCACCTGGCCTGATAAAGAAGTATGAATTAGACGTATTCTCTCTGTGTTACACTTCAGCTTGGATTTCACCAATAGTGCAGTTTCTTCAACCGTTCTTTCTAAACCCTCAGAGGCTCAGAGCTACTACTGACAGCGGCAGCTTCCCACAGAAGTGACAAGAACATAGTGTTTTATGCAAGTAGTTGGATGTAGCCTGTCCACATTGCACCTGAATCTCTCACTACATTAATATTTAGCTTAGCCCTGGCTGGTGTGGCTCAGTGGACTGAGTGCCAGCCTGCGATTCAAAGGGTCGCCTGTTCATTTCCCAGTCAGGGCACCTGCCTGGGTTTCGGGCAGGTCCCCAGTAAGGGGCATATTAGAGGTAACCACACATTGATGTTTCTCTCCCTCTCTTTCTCCCTCCTTTCCCCATTCTCAAAAAATAAATAAAGTCTTTAAAAAAAAAGATTTCGCTTAAACTGGACTGCTGTAAATACCAATAATGCATCTCTTCAAAAATACTAACAAAGGAGGCTGTGAAGTACTGAAGTCTTCAGCATGCTGAGTTTCAGTTCTAGTGACAGACCGAACCCCACTTCTGCAACTGCTTGGTCGAGTCTCTTGGTGTTCCTGGGCCTTTGTTGGCTCATTTGTAAACTGAGGGAGTTGAACTTGATGATTCATTAATTAAGGTCACTGAAGTTTTAGGTCTAAGCTGGCTGCTGGGGAAAACGGAAGAGATTCCTGACTAAAGGTCAAATGTGAGCACGTTCTATATTTCATAAAACAGAAGTAACACATTTTCAGAAAATATAAGGGACACAAGGAAAACTACAGAAAAAGGAAAATCCTACTGGTTGGTAGTTTTCATAAAGCAAATAAAGTGTACTTGCCATTTGATTTTTATTGAGCCTAGTAAACAAAAAACACTGGAACTGGGTGGTAACCATTAGGATAAATTTGGATCCCAAGTGCAGGAGGACTGTGATAGGACCCTTTACAAATTGTTCTGAAAGCCAGAAATGGCTTTTCGTTCAGGCCTGGGGGTGTGGACATCCTGTCTGGCCGAGTCCTCGCGCTCCCGAGAAGGCAGCAGGAGCGCTACCATACCTCTTGGAAGTGGAGAAAGGGACCCTGACCTTGGTTAGGCTGCGGGTGATCTTCCCCTAAAACTACCCGGAATGAAATGAGCAGATGAGGTCAGGGTTGGGAAGTACTTGTTAAGGCTGAAAGACCCCCATCCTAAGTCCCCAGGGAGGACCACCTGCTCGATGTGCATGTTCTCCAGGAGCGCGCTGTGGGGCTGCAGAGTCGGCAGGGCTGTCTCATCATCGTCTTCATAGTAGCTGCACGTGCTCTTCCTGCGCTTTGCCTCCTCAACGGTGATGATCTGAAATACAGAAAACAAGTAAGCCAAAACCCACCCCATGGTGTGTCCGCTTTTCCTGCAACAGGTGGCGTTTTAGTGCCAGGACATAAACTGAACTGGGACTTTGGGAAATGGCTAATTTTTCAATTTCAGAACAAATGCAGGATTTAACACATGACAGCTTAATATGTACCAATTAAAGCCGAAAGTCTTCCCCTTTACTATTGCTGCTGACTGCTCAGTCCTGCAGCAAGAATGGTGTATAACTCCACAAGCCACTTAGACCCTTGAAATATCCCTATTTTCCTGTGGTGTACATCTAAATTTGAATTGTTGAGGGACTAATCAGAGACCATTCTATGAGTAAGTCTTCTATAAATAGGGATATTGGAAAGATAAGGTAGTTTTTTTTTAAGACTCAATGTTTTCTCTTAAGATTGTGCACATAGCAACCAAGCCTGATAGAGATGATAGATGGTAACAGCTACCAGAACAACAAGCCAAAGAAACACAATGTAGTTTAAATTACAGTTGGATTAGGATTCTTTACGTACAGTTCTGAAACTACCAAAGTAGACTTTCCTTCAAAACTGAGAAATATGATGCTGTATACAACATTAATTATCTCATTGTAACTAAGCTTATGAACTACCAAAGTAAATTTCCCTTTAAAAGTCTGTGTGTTTGCCCCTCCTAAAGTGTGGATAAATCACCGAATTATTTTGAAATTGAAGATATACATAAAGTGACTAATTCACTAAGATTCCTGGGTACCAGTATTAATGCCTTCTGCATTATAGAGAAAAACATTTAAGTTCTATCTAGTAAAAGTTGTCAGATAATGCACTGCTCAATTCCCAAATGCATGGTCATAGATATAAAATGCCTGCAGTCACCTGTGCCAGATTTATAGGTAGGAAAATTAGCTTATACATTTTACTATTTCTCCAGGGGAAATTCTTAAAGAAGACACTATCAAAGAATCACATATCCAGCATTTTCAATGTATTAAATAAAGCAGATATATATGTGTGTGTATGTATGTATATGTATATATATGTTTTTTTTTTTTTTGTGAACTCTACATTGAACAGAACTTCAAAATGAGGCTGTGGAAAGAAAAAAAAATCAAATATGGATTTTTTGACTCCAAAGATAGGGGCAAACCACACCATACCCATCTTCAAACAAGCAAAATACCTGCTCTGGTTGAAACGCCAGCTCAATCCTTTCTAATTAAGAAAACAGTTCAAAACATTCTGAGTGGCAGATCTGAGGACTCACAGGCACCTAATTAGCAATCAGGGACCCCAACATACCTTCACAAAAGGTTCTTGGTTAGGTCTGGCACAATAGAAAATCTGAATGTCCAGGGGCAATCTTCGGACTCTCATGGTGATCGGTGAGAACTGCCTGCTGGCTTTCTAAAGAGGAAGAGGTTTTTTTCTCCCTCTGTCTCCCCACAGTTACTTGTAACCACGCTGAGCTACAACTGTTTCTGCAGTGTCTAGTTTCCTGCACGGGTGAGTTTCTGTTTCCCTTAGGAGAAGGTTCAACATTTCTGCAGGAACACACCCAAATTAGGATTTAGAGCAAACACAAACTTCCTGCCAGGCAGAGCCGTGAGGCTGTAAAATGACACTTCACCTTTGAAACGGTGGTTTCCTAACAGTACAACAAATCCCATTGTTTTCTCTTTTTCCCTTTTCTTCTTAACTGTCCTCCAGCTAAGCTAGCTTTTCTAACCTTGACTTTCCAGTGGTTTTTTTTTTTCAGAACCTTCTCTAAAGCTAAACCTCCATTTTAAATTTTACGTAATTTCCCTGACATCAGTTTTTAATCTCATGGGAAGGATGAAAAGGAGACTTTACCGGAGGTTCATTATACTTAGAACAATGGCATTTCACTTCAATATCGTGTCATGTTCGTTAAGTGGGAGCAACTGAAAAGAATGTGAAAACATCTGGTTTATATGAGGCAGGGAAAATGTCATTTTAGAACTAGTTTTTCAAAACAGCTGGCAGAGTAAAAAAAAGAAAGGTAAACCTTTATTCTTTTTTAGGTTATTAATCTTTTAAAAATTTTCATTAATTTTATTGGGGTGACATTGGTTAATAAAATTCTATAGGTTTCAAGTGTACAGTTCTATAATACATCATCCGTACATGGCATTTTGTGTTTCCCACAAATTTAAGATATTAATCTTAAGACTGGGGAGCATGACGAGCCGGGCTCTACTCCCCAGATCCAATGTCAGGGGGGTGGAAAGAAATGCAGAATACCGTGGATCAATTTTCAGTGATCTTTCTGTGACTTTTCCAGATCCACAATGGCCTCTGGTCCTGCTGAGGGGCCGGGAGTGCTCTGGCACAGTCCGTCCGGGGGCACCCCGGAGGACGCTGGCAGATACCCTGTGACCAGTCCCAGGTTGGCTGGAACTCAGCTGCAGCGCGAGAGCCTAGACACGACCTGGGGCAGAGTCCCTAGCGTTTTGTGCCGGTGAGACGGCATTGCTTTAAGTACCTGGCACTTCGTGATGCTCACTTTTTCCTTATTGTTGACACTATTACAGATGTCCTCCATTCCCTCCTCCCCTGGCCTTCCTCCACGCGGCAGTGCCCTGCCCACGGCTTTCACCACATTGTTGTCTGTGTCCATGGGCCAGGCATTATGAATATAAGTTCGTGGTTAATTTCTTCCAGTCTCCCACCTGCTCTGAGATCTGTCCGTCTGTTCCATGTGTCCATGTGTCCATATCTCTGGTTTTATTTTGTTTGTGAATTTATTTTGTTCATTAGTTACCACATATGAGTGAGATCATATGGTATCTGTCTTTTTCTGACTGGCTTTTTTGCTTAGAAAGATGTGGTACATTTACACAATGGAACACTATGTGGCTGTAAAAAAGAAGGAATGCTTACCCTTTGTGACAGCATGGATGGACCTGGAGAATATGATGCTAAATGAAAGAAGAGAGCTAACATTTACTGCGTGCTTCCTATATGATGGTGGTGTCAGGTGCTTTGCCCGACACCGGGACACAAAACAGTCTATAGTTTCCGGGGGTGAGGAGGCAGTAGAGAGACATTTATAAATAAGTAAATTAATGCCATTCCATGGGATACAAATGCTAATACAAGCTCAAAGGAGGCTGGGGACACCTAGAGAGTTCTGAGATTGCTTACTCAGTTTGAGAGCAAAGGGTGGGCTGTGGGGAGGTGTCCAGCTAAAGGGAATGGCAGGAACACACAGCGTGTTCTTTGTTCACTATGGCTTGAGAATAGAGAGCAAGGGAAGTACAGAAGAGGCTGGGGAGAGGGGAGAAGTGGAGAAAATGAGAAATTGTGGTGCCGTGAAGGGGCCTAGAACTTATAAGACAGTATTTCTGAAACCTATCTGTTCTTCAAAATCATCTAAGAGCTTTTAAAAATAGAGATTCCAACATTCCTCCCCCAGACCCACTGAATTAATGTCCCTAGTGGTGAGGGGATAGGATTCAGTTAAAAAAATAATTTGCCAAGTGGTGGTTCGGATGATTGGCAGGTGGGCGATGACGGCTATGGGCAACAGAGAACCGGTGAGTGTTCTAAGCATAGACCGTGCCCATGACTGCCTGCTTCATCACTTACTTATAAACAGACAGCACAGAACATATGCAAGACTTCCAAACACGATGAAGAAAACATCACAGATCATTAAACAGTGCTGAAAAAAGTGGCAGATAAAATATTACCTATCATCTGTCAACTGCAGAATGAGGAGAGTTTAAATTGATTGCACAGGGCCAACCATACATAAAAGCACTACATTCAAAAACCATTAACAACAAAAAAATTAAGAGCCCTGTCTGGTGTAGCTCAGTGGATTGAGCGCAGGCTGGGAACCAGAAAGACCCGGTTCGATTCCCAGTCAGGGCACATGCCTGGGTTGCGGGCCAGGTCCTCATGAGGGCCATGTGAGAGGCAACCATACATTGCTCTTTCTCTCCCTCTCTTTCTCCCTCCCTTCCCCTCTCTCTAAAAATAAATAAAAATAAAATCTTTAAAAAAAATTAAGAGAAGATAACAAACTAGGAAAATATCTGTCAAAAATACAAGATACAAAGAATTAATATCTATAATCCTGAAGAAGAGCTCAAACAGCATGATGGAAGATTCTTTTAGGAAAATGGGCAACGAGAACGACTGGGCATCACAACAGCAACGAAACAAACAAACTATAGGTGGCAAGACACGATCGCGCATACAAATATTCATTCTATCCTCAATCATAATTAAGGAAACAAAAATTAGAATGGATCATTTCTCAAATTACAAATTAGCAAAAATTTTTAGAAAGAAGTCATAGTAACAATATTTTCTGCTGGGAGAAACACAAAGGGGGTTTCCCTCGCATTGCTGGCAAGTGGGCATTACACACACACTTAGCACGCTTATACCAAGTAATTTCACTTCCAAGAAACTACAAGCTGCAGATTGTTTCATCCTTGTGAAAACCTTGAACTGACACAAAGATTCCTGAAAGTTTGGAATCAGTAAATAAATCATGATTGAAATATAATATTATGCAGTCATTAAAAATGCAGCTTAAAAATATTTAATATAATTATCACAATATTTCAGGTAAGAAAAGCCAGATACAAAATTACATATAGAACTTGATCCCATTTTGCAAAAAAATGAAAAGCAATACAACTCCAACTTCATCCCCCAGAAAACACTCTAAAATCAAATGAAAAAAGGAGTTGAAGGAAATGTACAAAAGTGTCAGGTGTGTAGACATTATTTTTAAATTTTCCACATCTTTCTGTTTTATAATTTCCTAAAATAAGAAGATATTGCTTTAATAAAATTAAGAAATAAAGCTCATTTAAAGAGCTTGCACATGGAAGGGTGAGCCAGCGGGTGGGCTGGGACGAGAGGTGCCTCTGGGAGTCCCAGTGGAGGGCACACAGGATGACTGGGGCAGTGGGGGTGGAGGGAGCTGAGGCCCCTGCACATTTAAGAACAGAATCCACAAGATTCAGCCTAGAGATGAATGACTAGGTATGAAGATGAAGAAGAATCTGGGCAGCTTTCCAGCTTGGATCACTGCAGTGGGGTACCGGGCAAGGGGTGCCCTGGAATATAGGAGAAAACCCCCATAGCCCTTGGAAGCGGACAATACAGATTAAGATACTTTTCATACCTATGAAGGCAAGCTGGCAGCCAGTTTAATAGTTCCGATAATAGCTTATGTTACTGCCCTGGGGGAAAAGGTGTGACTTTCAGGATTTAAACAAAAGGAGCAGAGTCAGGAGATATTCTGCCACGAGGCTTGGCAGGGAGTAGAGGAGCCAGAGGGAGAACTAAGCAAGCTGCTCTGCAGCTGGTAGTCAGGATCTGGCCATGCGGCCTGGTGCAGTAAGGAGGGAGGCATGTTGCTGCCCTGATCGTGCCTGCTCTAGCTGACTCCGAAGACCCTCCCTTACAAGGCGCTGCCCTGCTGCCATGCAAACCCGGACTTTATCTGGACTCTTGAGACTTGTGTCTTTCCTGGACTTGACTATGATCCAGTGCTCCACGGCACAGGTATTCCTGTTCTATTACACGGAGGCTGATGACTATGTGCCCCAGACCCTGAATGAGAGCTGCTGCATGAGGATGGTCACTTTGGTACCTTCCAGAGGGAATGAAGAACTGTTTGTGCAGTTGCTTAAGATAAGAATATGGGGAACTACTGGGTTTGCTTTTGGCTTATAGCCTTTTGGGGAACAAGGGAAGTGCTGGGCCTCGTGGGAAAGGAGGACTCCAAGCATAAGCGCTCAGAGCCCCCCCAAGGGTGGAATATTGTAAATAAAGGCCTGTTCCTTCCCATACTGATTGTTGGGTCAGGCACCAAGTCACCACATGAATGGGCCCCCAGCTGCTCAGTTACAGCACCACCAACTGAGATGGGAATATATGACAAGAAGCAAGTTTGGGAGAAAGATGTTGCTTGGGGCATGCTGAGGATCAAACCTCTGTAACTTCTAGGGGAGGGAAAGTTCCTCCTTCCCACCCACAGAGGGGAGAAAGGCCTGGCTCTGTGGGAATGCTAGTAAGCAGAGCTGGCTCCTGCAGGGGAAGGAAATTGGCAGCATTGTTCAAATCGTACTTTTGAACTCTGTCCACAAGGCAAGAAAAGAGGGATAAGGTGGCCTGATCAGTCCAGCCACCTCTCTCTCCAGGTATCTTTTCTTCCTGTGCATGTCTTTCAGCAAGAGCACTCAGAGCCTGGAACAGGCCAACAATTTTCTTCCTCTTTCACTGCAGGTTTAGAGGGATTGCCCTCTTTCATTCTTCACAGTGGCTCAAACTGAGAAGGCCTGGGGCAGACTGCCCAAGCCCACTCCCTTCGGCTCTAGATTCCCAAGCAGACCTTTCTCTAAACACCATTATAGCTCCTTTTCCTCTGGTGCTGGTGGGTGTGGCCTCTCTCTCCCCGAGCTGTCAAGAGCCAAGATTCAAGGTTGGAACTGAGGTACAATAGGCCTTAAGGGAACTGTTTTGGCTCAAACTATTCAGGCCTAGTGAGGAAAGGATTAAGCCCCCAGGACAACCTAAACCTTCTTTCTGGAACTCCTTGTGGGGCAAGAGACCACAGCCTCAGTAAGACCCACACCCTTTCTGACCTGGCTTCCTCTGTGCACACACCTCATGGGAGCCTCTCAGGCAGAGATGATTTGGTGAGGACAAGGCTTCATATTCCTGAGTGCCTTGGCCAGAATGCCAGCGTCACATGACGCCTGCCTTGTGGAGACTTCCAGCAGTGCCTATGGGGCAATTACAAGCTCTAGAGCAGCAGCTTGAGAGAAAGAGGTGTGTAGGAGAGGCAGAGGTGGGAGTAATAGCACAAAACACAAGTTGATGAACTCATCCAAGGAAGAGTAACAGATGGGAAGAATCCAGGTAAAACTTCTAGGGACAAGCACAGTAAACTCAGAAAGCCTGGGGAGAGGCAGAAGGAAAACAAATGAAAAAACCCAAAACAAACCAGAATTGATACACAAAGCCATGGGATGGAGAGCCTAATAGGCTTTAATAGCTTCAAACGATGGCCTCAAAGGAGCAGTGTATGAGCTATGGGAAAATAAAAACATGTAAACAAGAACACTGCTGGGCAATATACCACAGAGTTATGAACAACGGACTTAGGAGGATAGCAGGAGTAACTATTCCCGAAAGCATCACAGAAGTGACAAATGAACTGGACCTTGAAGGGACTGAATGAGAAAGGGAAGAGTGAAAGCAAATACATGTATGAAAGGACCTGGCATTCCAGAAGATTAGAGCTCGGGGGCCAGCCTCATCATCTTTGATCATTCCAGTCCTGCAAGGTTCCAGGCTTGGAAGAATCTGACTGCCCACTTGATGAATCTGGAGAACATCACCCATCACTGCAGCCTGGTGCCCTTATCGGTCAGTGTATGGTGCACACTCCAAGGGGCCTTCATACAGTTCCTTAGCGTTTTTCCTAATCTCCAGAGTTGCCATTTCACACCTTCTCCATATTCCTCCCACTCCTCCTTCACTTCTAGGAGATGTCCCCTCCTGCTTCAGAGGAGCCATTCACGATTTACTCCCACCACATCTATACTTTATTTGCACACATCCTACTCTTTTCTACTGTCTGAGCACCAATCTAAGGTCAAGCCTATCCCCACCCCCATATCCCTTGTGGATATTCAGGGATCCCCTCTCCTGATATTCTCCCATTCCCTTATCTTCCATACCATCGTTCCCGCTGACCTCATCTAGAAGGTTAAAGTCTCTATAATAAAAGGGAAAGCCCTTCCCCAACCGTGCCTCCTCTCCCAGCTTAATAGTGCGTCTCACTTTTACCTTCCCACGCCAAATCTGAGTTGTTTCCCAGCCCGCCTGACCCCCCCATTTACTACTAATCCCCCACCCCCCACTCATTCTTTGAACTACTGGACCTACCACTTCAATGAAACTGCTTTTGTCACAGTCACCAACTAACTCCTTGGCTTTAAATCCGAAAGACATCACTTAGTTTTTTTTTGTTTTTTGTTTTTTTTAACCTCCTCTACAATAGCATTAGTCATTTTTGGCCAGTTTCCTGCTTTTTGAAACATTCTCTTCCCCTGGCTTCAAGACATGTCTTTCCTGTTTCCCTCCCCCTTCCCTGGCTGCTCCTTCTCACTACTGCTATCTTTGGGGGCACTTGTCTTTGGTCCTTTAATACCAGTATCTGTCCTTAAGCGTTCTGCCCTGAGCCCGGCTCCCTTCCCACCATTGCACTCTCCTGGGATGACCTCATCTACATACATAACTTCCACTATGCTAATGATTCCCAAAAGTATGTATTTAGATTTTTTTCCTAACTTTTATACTCAGTTGTCTTTTGGACATTCCAAGGGTCCCTCAAATGTAGATTAAAATCAGAACACAGAGTGTTTTCTACTACATCTAATCCCCTTGCTGTGCTCCGTATCTCACTGTCCCACTATCCCTTCAGTTCCCGCTCTAAAAACTAAGAGATCAATCTTGACACCTTCGAACTTTCCACAAGTCATCAATTACTCACAAAGTCCTGTGTATTCTACCTTCGCTCTTTCAAAAGCACTCAATTTTTTTCTTTCCTTGTTGCTATTCTTCCAGCAATCATTCTCTCTCAACATTGATTACTGCAAGAGCCTCCTAACAGGTCTTCAAGTTCAAGGGTTGTTCATCTCCAATCTACTGCACTTCTGCCAGCCAGGCAGAGCTCTCCCAAAATGCACACCTGTGTATACTTCTCCGGGCTCCATGCCTTCCTACTGCCCTTAGGACAAGAACCAAACAATCTCCTACACTTGGTACATAGATCCTTCGTGATCTGTCCATGCTTCCTTCTCCAGCTTCATTTCCTACTATTTCCTCAGCTTTTCACTCTATGCTCCAGTCACATGAACTTTTGTTAGTTCACCAAACGCTCCATGCGCCCTAGCTGGGTGGCTCAGTTGGTTGAGGCACTGTCCCATATACCAAAAGGTGGGTTCAATCCTGATCAAGACACATGCCTAGGTTGCTGGTTTGATCCCCAGTCGGGGTGCATATGGGAGGCAACCGATCAATGTTTCTCTCTCTCTCCCTTCCTGTCTCTTTAAGGTCAGTAAACATGTCCTCGGGTGAGGATTAACAAAAATAAATTAAAAAAAAAACCAAAAAAACGCCCCATGCTCTCTGTTTCCCCGCTGAGTCATTTCTCTGTATAGACTTTTCGTTCTGGCCAGAACATGTTCCGTGTCCCGCTCCCACCACAATGGCCTGTATTCCCACCCTGATCTTTGCCCAGACCACTTCTCCTGGGCAGCTCCCCCTGCCCCGTTTGGACGACTGGCTACAGCCTCTTGTAGAGCCTGGTACTTCATCTACAATAGCAATCATCTCGTTATAATGTAACGATTCATCTATACTCCTAGATGCTAACTACTACTTATCTCATCCCTGTGTCCTAACACGGGAAGGGTTTGGTAAGTGCTCAAAAAATCTATGAAGGACTTTTCAAGCCAAATTAAGGGGCTTTCACTTCATGCTTTACATAAAAGGGACACAGCAGCAGTTTTTAAAAAGGGGAGTGAAATGACCTGGGGTGGGGTGGGGTGGGTGTAGCCTTCCTGACATACATAACTAGCTTCAAGCAGGAATAAGGTTGCGTCAGACTGTAACTTCAAAGGCGCATAGGGAACCTACCTTCTTGCAAGTCAAGAAGCTCTTGGAATCTGGACACAAGAACATTTTGACTGAATACTGTGGTTTAAGGACAACGACAGTCTAGCCCCTGCTTGAGTGCTCACCTCCCAGCTCTTGGTGGTCGGCTCACTGAAGAAGTTGTCGATCATGTTCAGTTCTTCCTTTTCCACCACCACAAAGCCTTGTTCTTTGGCATCTTTCCCATAGACGTCAGGAGACCACTGAACAAAGAATGTGTACAAGTGATCCACCCTGAAAAACATGTTCATCAGAGGAATTAACATCAGATCTGCTTTCCTGGCAGGCACGAGCAGGACGCAGGCACGTCCAACCATCTTTTTCCTGCTCGGCAAATCCATTTTGCTAATTGGGAAATTTCTCACTGTGAAGATGATCTCTACTAGAACGTTCCAAACTTGGGGAGAATAAGTGAACAAATGAAAGCAGAAGGCCACAGACCCTGAGAAGCTGTGTTTCAATCTGAAAAAAAAAAAAAAAGATCAAGTGATGGGACATGAAACTGAGAAATACAATGAAATACACCAAAGTTTTCCTTACTGGCTCTTCATTTATTGTATACTTACATTCACTGGGAAAAAATTGATCTGAGGCATAAGATGGGAACAAAGATAAACAACATTCTAATAGGTCTTTTTGTAGAATGAAGCACCATTATAATTTTAATGAGACACCTTTAGCAACTTCTAACTGAATAACACTAGTTATTGTTTAATATTAGAAACAGAGCTAACTACATTGCCATGGGAATGTGGTTTGCTTCCAATTTCTCTGTTCTTCTTATACAGATTTAACATCTAAAGGGGCAGAAGCATCTCTCCAGGTATAATCAATAGAGAGCTGGCCGGATTCCAAGCAGAAAATGATAGCTCTCAGTCCCAACACCTGCGATATCCCCCCCAGGTGTGCGAGTCACAAGCTCTCAGACTTTAGATTCCACACCTGTGGCTATCCCAGTGGTGGGAGTGGATGATAGATAGGATCAAATGATTCTTAAAGTCTTTTCTCATTACAAAATGATCATGCCAATTTGAGACAATATTGACTCACTGTTATGCAAAAATATTATACAATAACAATACTGTCATAGCTTGAATGTGTGTGACACCCCAAAATTCACTGCTTGAAACCTAACCCCCAAGGTGACAGTATCTGGAGGTAGGACCTTTGGGAGGTGCTTAAGTCTTGAGGATAGAGCCCTCATGACTGGGGTTAGAGGCCTTAGGAAAGAGACTCCATGGAGTCAGCTGCCCCCTTTCACCACATGAGGACCAGTGAAAAGATCTACGGACCAGGAAGAACGCCCTTCCTGGAAAACAGATCTGCCGGCACCTTGATCTTGAGGGCATCTCAGCCTTTACAGCCGGAAGGAATACATTTCTGTTCTTTATGAGCCCCACAGTATATGGTACTTCGTTACAGCAGCACAAATGAATGAAGACATATATTAATGGAACTAAAACAAAAAGTCCACACACAATTCTGATATTCTAATGGCTCAAACTGTGTTTAGATTTCCATATTCCTATCTGTCCTTGTCCACATGTGCAGTTCTCCAGTCACTGTAATCAAGGTCAAGGCATAATTACTTGTTGTATGTCACATGCAATAATGCACATATGCCACACTGCTAGTCTCTGTATTGATTTTTAACGGCCACATTTCATGACAGTAGCGAACCACAATTAGCCTGTATTCTTATGCTCTCAGGATATTTAGCTTGTTTCCATTCCATTGTACAAAATGTTATAATGAACATCCTCATGGTCTATGCCTTTTACCATCTTTTAAATTATTTCCTCCAAGTTGGTTAACAGGAAAGGGATTACTGGCCAAAGGGCATGATTTTAGAGCGCGTGATTCATCTTGCCAAACTGCTCTTGAGAGGCCGACTACTTCAACACCGGCACTGCAGCTGCCTCCAAGTTTCATAACGACATCGCCTATCCTTGAACAAAAACGAATTTAATATGTCCTTCAGTTTCATCTGACTCACTTTGCATTTCTGTGAGTGTTAGTGAGACGGACATTTTTCGAATGGTCTCTTTCCGGCCGGCTGCGGCTTTCCCTCAGCAGCCGGCTCCCTGTGAGCGCGGAGTAAAGGTTTCCCTTTCCAATGTGCAGGAGCCTCGATGCCAAAGGGTTTCTAAGCTGTTGCTTCCTTTTGTCTATTAATCGTGTAGTTTCTCCATAATACAAAATTGCCAATTTTCACATATATTCTCTAAAGGTGTACTTCGAGATTTCTCCTATTCCTTCAAAATTTGAAAAGGTCTCACCCAAGACAACGTGTGTATCAGTGTGTATGATATGCAGCCATTTCTATTTAAAAATAACAAACAGATGTAGATGTGTGTTATAGCTGTACATAAAAGTGAGGGCTAATTTTATATGGCAACTTGGTTTGGCCTTGGCCAGTTTATGGTCAAAGGCTAGTGTAGATGTTGCAGTAAAGGGTTTTTTTGTTTGTTTATTTTTTGATGTAATTAACATTTAAATTACTAGGTTTCAGTAATGTAAATTACCCTCAATATTGTAAATGGGCTTCGTCCAATCAGTTGAAGACCTTAAGAGAAGAACTGAAGTCCCCTGAGCGAGAGGGCATTCTGTCTCTGGTTGGCCTTCGTACTTGGGACTGCAAAATCAACTCTTCTCTGGGTATCCAGCCCATCAGCTTACCCTTCAGGTTTGGGGATTGCCAGCCTCCACACCATGTAAGCCATTTCCTAAAAACAAATCTCCATCTTTCTCTCTTTCTCTCCATACACACACACACATATCTTATTATTTCTGTTTCTCTGGAGATCCTTGGCTAATACAGTGGACTACTCTATATAAGAAATTATAAGTCTATGTAAGAAATTGATCAAAATGGTTACCTCTAGGGAATAAAATGGAGTGGGAGCAAGACATTTTACATCAGATCTTTAAGTAATTTTAATTTTTGGAAGAGGTAGTACACTTTATAATTCAAGCATCAAAATTATATTTTAAAAAGCAAATAATGAGAAGTTTCCTTCTCCTTCTCCCTTCCAACCACCCTGTTCCTCTACAGGCGATCATTTTTTTAGTTTCTTGTGTTTATGTAGTGTTATGTGTATGTGCGTGTGTGCGTGTGTGTGTATTCTTTTTGTTTTCCATTTCTACAAAAGATAGTACTATTCTCTGTTTTGATTATTTCACTTAATATATCCTGAATATCTTTCCACATCAGTATATAGATGGTTCCTCATTCTTTTGCTTATAGCTACACGGTCCTTTACTGTGTGGACTTATCATAGTTTTCGTGGCCGTTCTCTACAGGGGATGCACACGTGGGCTGCCGACAACACCGTGCTGCCTCAATGATGTGCTGAACAACTTGGTGCATGAGTCACTTCACACACGTACAGGTAGAGCTACAGCCTATGTCCCCAGGAGTGAGACAGTGTTGTCAAAAGAACAAGTCACTTACAATTTAGGTATATTTTAACACCGTTGCCCTTTTGTGGGAAATCATCGTTTGCCCTCCCACCAGCTATACATAGTCTTCGTAATCTCTGAACTACGCTTGCCAAGTCATATGAAATTTCCGAGTAATAATTAACTTAGAAACAATGAAATAAATCACCATTCCAGGGAGGTTTGATAAATATATACTTTTAATTCTTTCAGTTTTCTACGCTTAAAATTTCACCCATCTTAATCATATATTTTGTAAAGAGTTGAGAATCAAACAGGCTTCGGTCGAACTTTTGGAAGAGCAGATATCATTACAAGTACATCCACATTGGATAAATGGCTTCCTGATTTTTTGTTGGCTAGCTTACCTGTGAGAAAGAGAAAAGCAGTCCCTGATACCTGGGATCTAGCCTGGTCCGTATTAGCCAGGCCCCAGTGTTGCTAGGAGCCAGCTGGTTACTCACAGAGAGGCCTTGGGAATTTCCCATGAAATATAAACAATTTTACAAAACATTAACATCAGATAAGGCCACTCTATCACCATGACGAATTATGATAAAAATAAGACCCCTCTGAGGTCTCATATCTGAACACAGCAAAACCACATCATTGTCCAGCCATAAAAATGACCAAATATCCCTCTAATCTGGCTACTAGGAATGACTGCTCTTCTTTACCAGTCACAGCGTTAACCTCTCTAGCCTTCCCTCCTAGGCAAGATTTAGAAGAAACCCAATCACAGAATGACCTCTGCTTTCTGACAACCTAGAACAAAGTCCTGGGTCCATAAGTCCTTCCCAAATCACCTAATGCGAACCTAAATCCCACAACTCTTTTCTAGCACTTTCTTGCTGAGATGGTCCACGGTTCCACGGTGTGCACTGTCCTTCATCACAATGAGCCAACCCAATTCATGCACCTGCAGGCATCTTCCTGGCGGTCACTGGCCGGAGGGCACTGCTTCCTTTCACAACACTCCCTGTGTACCCACTACTTGCCAGTGAGTCTGACCTTCTAGAACTTACCCTTTGGAACATGACAGCTGGTGGGGACACTGGATATCATTTAATCCAGCTAACTCTCCTTCGTTTTATGGAAACAGGGGCTCTGAAGTCGACCATCGGCGCCACGGCCAGGACTAGATCTCCTGAGGTGGCAAGCAGAGTTCTTTCAACCACACTACAAAGTCCTCCACTAAATTCCACACTGATTTCTGAACCATTTCCCAGTTAACTTCTTAGTTATGACACAAGACAATTTGTATCAATTTTGGACCCATTTTCCATAAATAACCGTTCATTTGTCCTCTAACACTTTCTCCTGATAGAGAAGTCACTGCACAAGCATGCGCACTCAAGCAGCGTTGCAAGGAGCGCTAACAGCTCCTGCTGACATGTATGCCTGCACAAGACTGCAAGGGAATGAGGGATGAGGCACGAGTTTGCATTAAGGTTTCATTTCTTGTTAGACATTATAAGAAAATATAAATTGTGAAATCTGCAGGACGATAAAGATTTTAAGGAGAGATCTTATCTTAGCAGTTGCCAGTCAGTCCCCTTTTTGGTGATGGAGACATTAAGTTGCCCGGGAGACCATTTGAGCGGTCCTTTGTGATTATGAAGGTGGAAGGTGAGAAGGACCCATTATTCTGGAGGAGGATATAATTAGACACCCTCTGCTTGACGAAGACTACCCATTCCCACAACCCACTGGGAGGGTGAAAGGGACGGAAAATGAGAGAAAGGAAAGGTCTGTGTGAAGTCTGAAGGATTTCCTGCAAAAGGTAGGATTCTTTTGCCTAATACCTTTTCTTTTGAAGTTCAAGATTATTAAAGCATCTCTGATCGATGAAGGAGGTCCTAATTGAGGTAAGCCTCTAGGGAAGGGTAACACCACTTCCTCTGCCTGCTTCCTGAAAAGAAGCGGGAGTGGTCTGGTCTAGATCGACGACTCGAGATCCATGGGGATGTGTAATTATGTGGGGAACTGGCTGACTGGGCATGGTGTGTAAAAGCTCCCCACCAGAGAGGGCGTACAATGGAAGAAAATGCTACATATGTCAACTTAGGCACAAAGCATTCTTATCTGCATATGCCATTCTTTCCAGAAAAAATATCTCAAGCTGGGTAGGAACCAGGGGTGACCAGGTAAGTGAGTTTCTCCCAAGCCTCAGGTTCTCTTGAAACTGCTAGGTTCACAGTGAGTGGTGAGTCATGGCCCTGGGTTTGTCGCTGGAGCGAGTGGCCTATTCTGCAGCAGTCAGAGGTGAGACCCCAGCAGCCAGGGCCAGCCCATTACACTGAGTGAGCTCTGGCCTTGTTAGACTTACCACAGGAGAAACTCTCTAGACAAACAGGAAAAAAGCCATTCTCAAAATATCACAGAAAAGAGGCTCAGAGTCATAAACACTTTAAATATTAAACACAGAAGCAACCTTACAGTTTTAGCAATGCTGATGAAATATGTCTGCTACCTAAAAAGAAAAGATGGGATTCCCTGCCTCAGGGACCTTACATTGCACTATAAGGCTAAGAGGCAAGTGTTACCATGCCCAATTGAAAGATCAGAACACTGAAGTTCAGCAGAGAGAATAATGTGCCCAAACTCCCCATCCCTGGAAACGTCCCAGCCCATCTGAGCTAACTGCCTCTTCTTTTGTGACTGCGGAACTCCAAGGGGCACCAGCACATTTCTGTTCCTGTCCATAGTCAGAGGTCTCACAATGCAGGCAGCTACTTCTTTGGCTTTGGATTTTTTTTTAATGGAGTTTAATATTAGTGAAATGCCCTGGGTGGCCCTTAGGGCACATGCTGCCCACTTCCTGTTCCTCCTCCTACACCTCCCAGCACTGCCAGCTCTGTGCTCGGGGAACCCCGTGGGGCGGCAGCCTCACCCCAGCCATGTTTGTGGGAACGGTTCTCCACTGGCTGAGGCAGGCAGGGCAGCAGCCCAGAATGGCCTCCCTCCTCTCTCAGGGGGTGGATTCTGCCTTACAGGTAACAGTCCCCTACTCCTTGGGAGGCCTCAGGTGAGATGAGATGGGAAACCTTAAAAGGATGTTCTGCAATAGGGCACCCCAATGGGGGCTGTTCATGTCTCCTCAGACATGAGGAAGGCTGTTACTGGTTTCCTGCAGTAACAGCCTTCCTCACGATGTTTCTGCATTCTCTCCTACAGAAAGGCCCCCACAGCCAGCTTCGGATAGAAAAGCAGGAGAGTGAGGAATGAGAAAGCCATGTTCCATGAGAGAAAATTCGAGTTCATTTGGAACCAAACTGATGGCTTAATTCTGACCAAATGGAAGGGAGACTCAGTGACCCTCTTCCCAGTTCTACTTTTGCTCGATTCTCCATCCTTTGTTTATGTTACTTTAATTAATTGAGGAGGAGAGGAAGAGGCTATGACTTCATCGTTTTTTCCATCCAGATTAGAGTAGAAGTTTATTGAAGTTTATTTAACCAAATTCTTGGAATGGCTCTTTTTTGGCTAACCGGGTTTTCCTGGCGGTTAGTTCCCAGAACTCAACCCTCCCTTCTGGAAACAGGCCTTAAGTTCTGAAAATTCCCTGCCTGTCCCTCTGCCTCCACCTCGGCCACTCCTTCCTCAAGACTTTATCTGTGACTCTCACCCCAACCCCCATCTTTCCCCTTACCCCGGCCACGCACCCCTCCTGGGTCCACACGCTTCCAGTCAATCTTTCCGTCTCACCCTCCTCGCTGACTCCTAGAGGCACAGCACCGTGAGCCTTCCACAACACCTGCACTTCCAAACACCTGCCCGCAGAAACAGAAACAATCATTCTACCTCTTCCTTTGTGACACGGATAATGCTGGGCTTGCTCCTTCATGCTTAAGGAATTCACTGTGAGACCCCGGCAGCTCACCTTGGCGAGGAACGACCCTCCCTCACAGAGCTCCCTACTCACCTCCTGGCCTCTTCCTCGACGAATGCACACACAGCCATTCCAGACCTTGGCTTTCTCGAGCCCTCACCCTCCGTCTTGTCCCTGCCTCCCTCTCCGCCCACAGGGTTGTCCACTACACCATTCTTTAATGTGCTCCCCTCTGCTGGCCCTCTTGGTCGTCTGCGTCTTCAAGAAAAGGAAGTCTTCTCCAGTTTTCACCCTCCCCCCTGTACTTCCGACAGGCCCCCTCCTCGAGGAATTTCCTCCATTGCTTCCACTTCTCCTCTCTGTCCTCTCTACCCCTTTGTCTCCTTCATCTCAATCCACAAACCTGCTTGCACTCGCCCATCCTTAAAACAGAAAAGCCTCTCCATCCTGTTTTTCCCTCAAGCTCCCTTCCCACATCTCATCTTCCCTTCAGAGTACATTGTTAACATTTGGGTTAGCATGTAACATTTTAAGTTAGACTTTCCAGCTTCTTTTTATTCTTGAATTCTTCCACTCTGATTTTATTAATCTTTTAGTACATGCCCTAGGTTAAACCTGCTTCCAGATACTGTCCAAATGGAGGCAAAGTTTTAAAATCTTGTCCTGTCCCTCACTACTTCAGTGAAGCTCATTTTCTCCAAGTGACCTACTGTGGAACTGAACAGTATCTTAGGCATCGTTGGCCTTGACCTCTGAAAGCCTGCTGATGATGGCCTGTTTGGAAGCTCACTCAGGGACTCACCCTGTGGTCTCGATGAGCCTTTGCACATTTCTCAGCCTCGAAGCTCAAGACACTATGCACAGCCTCTGGCCATGCTACCACAACTACCAGTAATTACCACTACACCGGCCGTGAACCACGGGTGTGGTAACACACGTGAGCAGGGAACTGGGTCAAGAACCGGGTCTGCAAAGGCTAATGTTTAAGGAGGAAGCAGTAGAAGTGGTCCTGGAAGGAAGCCAAGAAGAAATGGCAGAGAAGTAGAAGCAATTTTATAAAAAGCAAGTCTGATCACTTCACCCTGCAATGTAAAATCCTCCTAAGAAGTCCCCATAGGTTTTATGAGACATTCAAACTCCTTGGGGCTGCCTAAAAGCTTTGTTTTGTGCCAATCCCCAAAATGTTCTCTTTGTTCCAGCCGTATGCTATTATATCTCTGCTCCAACATCCATTCTGGTCCCTGTGCTCACGCTGCCGCCTCTTTTTTTTTATAGCATTTTCTTAAAGAAGGATGACAAAGGTAAGCCCAGGGGAGAATCAGCTCAAGCTAGGGTCAGGAAAGGCTTCCCAAGGGTCATGGTTAAGCTGGGTGTTGAAGGAGAGGAAGATCCAGTTACAGGGAGAAGGGGAAATGGCATTCCACCGGAGACAACACATGCAAACAGACATGGCAGTTTAAGAGCAGGGGATGCTGGAAGGAGGTCAAGCTGGACATGGCAGGGAGGTAGAAGGGCCATGGAACCATGTCACTGGTGACTTCTGATGGGAAATTCTGTAAAAGGAACAGGGCTACTGAGACGCAGGAGCCCCAGCCCTGCCCCAGAGTTCTCAGGTTGAGGAGAGTAAACAAAACTTCCTCACACAGTTTCACAACACGAGACAGAAGCCCGTGGGCCTCTGAGCTGACTGTGTTGGACAGGACTCATCAGACGAGGGAGGAATCTCTGACAGGAAAACTGAAAGAGCGAGATTTATTTTTCGCTTAGCGGCATGACAGGAGAAAGAAGGCCAGAGAGGCTGGGTCACTAGGTCACAGAAAGTCCTGGGCACAGGATAAAATGATTGGACCTCACCCTGAGGCCACTGCGTCCCAAAGTGTAGCACAGGCCACTCCAGTGATTCAGAGGATACACAGAGGGACACAGTTTGATAGTTACACACTTATTTAAAGATTATCAGTAGTAAGTACAACTGGCTTATTATACTTCTGATTTCACAGATATGACTACTTAGGAAAAGGCTAAGAAAAAAGAGGATTTCAGTCTTTGAAAGACGACTATGAAGCGAACGGAAGCGCAGCCAGTATGCAGACAGGGGATATCTGTGAAGGATGTATGCGAACGGACAAAGCTTGAGACGCGCAGGGGAGGCGACGCCCAGGGCTCTGGCAGGGAAGGCCCGGCCAGCTCTGCGGTTTAGAAACGCTGCCGCAGAGCCAAGCAGGGAAGGCCAGGGGAAGATAGAACTGCCTAGAAACAAAGGCTCTGTTGAGAAGGCTACAACGGTGATCCAGCCAAGAGAGGATCAAGGCCAGAGCACAGGCGTGGCAGGGGACACAGGGAGAGGCTTGGACACACTCCTCCAGGTGCAAAACCGTCCGAACCCATCCAGCAACAGCCAGGTTATTACCAAAACCTGGCACTCGGGCTTTGTTTGGATTTTCTGTCCAATTACAAATTTGAGCTTAATCAGATTTCTTCATAAACTCAAAGGTCTTTAACATCAATACGGGCTCTTTTCAGGGTTCACCCCAAAAGAAACACCTAGTTCAAGTTACAAATCTCTATTTAGCAGGCAAAGTTGCCATCTCTGAAAAAGAAATTCAAAGATGGTTCCTGGAAGGCAGCAGCCTTGCCTAAGGCAAAAAAGCCCTGCAGATTGTGGGAGAAATTGTAGTAGCAGCAACAACCAACTTTCATTTAGCGCATGGGCGAGCTCATTTTCCCCCGTAGTAAGCCCATGTGGTTGTTCTAATCTAATGGAGGAAGAAACAGATGCTTGCACAGATTAACTTGCCCAAGGCCACACAGCACGTTAAGGGGGAAACTAGCCACGGCCTCAGGTCAGTTTGTGGTCTCGACCAATACGCTTCACCATTTCCTCTATGGTCAGTCCCACTGTCCTGGCTTTATTCGTGTATGAAAGCCTGTCACTGACAAAGCTGTAGGGTTGAGGAATATAAGTGAGACCTGGTAAGAAATCTGAGTTGAAGCTTGGAAGAAAACATTATTCTACTATTCATACTTTAGGTGTATGACCACTAGGTATAATTATAGTCTATTTTATCAAACAAGACTACTAGTTATGGCAGGATGTAATTTACTGTTGCTTTTTTTCCCTTTGTTTTTTTAACACTGTTGTGAGGTAAAGTAAAAAAAAAAAAAAAAAAAAGCACACATTTCTAAGTTAAAGGCCTGAACTTCCAGATTGGTGCTACTGGTTACCAGCTGGAGGCTTGGGGAAACGCCTGGCTCTGTGGCAGCTGTTCCCTAGAGCGGGTCATTAACACCGCCTCCGAGGGGCCCTCACTCCATTCCTCCACCTGGCTCCTGCAGGCATTTAGGCTTGCAATTATTAATGAATAATCTATTTGAGCTTCTAAAATGAAAAAAACCTATATAGGTTTTTGGAGCATCAAATGTATAAGGAAGTTCATTCTACTTTTGGACAGATCTTTTAGAAAGTCCCTTCTGTGTGATTATCTGAGACTTGCAACCATACAAACCAACGAACTTGACCAAAATGACCCAGAAAGCAGTTCCTGTCTTATCAGAAGTAAAGTGATTGGTAAGAAAAAAAATGGGGGCTATCTATACAGAATACGATAGAATGTCCAAAGTACCCACTTAATTTAAAAATTATAAGCAGAAACCATTAAACAATTCAACAGCTTTTACATTAAAAAACACACTTCAGAATATATTATGGCACAGAGAATGGGAACTAATAAAACAAGGAAAGGAGAAAGAGTATGGCCTAGAGAGTACTGAAACACACATGCATGCAGCCCCACTGCTCACTTGCATTACTGATGATAAATTAAAGACACCCCAATGCACTCGAGTCTAAAACCTCCTCAGGCTCCATTCTGAATACAGCACAGAGGCCCGATAGGGCAGAGCACTCTGCACTACAGAGGTTGTTATCAGAAAACTACCACCTTTTAAAACCCACCTCAATGGTCCTGGGGACCTTACATGAAAAAGTTCATTTTCCTTGCCCTGTAAAGTCTCTCCAGATTCAATATTCTGCAACCCCAAGCAGGGGTGTCCAACCTTTTGGCGTCTCTGGGCCACACTGGAAGAAGAGTTGTCTTGGGTCACGTATTAAATACACAAACACCAATGAAAACTTATAAGCAAAAAAAGGTTTTAGGTAAATTTACAATTTTGTGTCAAGCCACATTCATAGCCATCCTGGGCCACACGCAGCCCAGGGGCCATGGGTTGGACACCCCTGCAAATGAAACTAATGGTTAGTGGTGCCCAGGGATAATGTCTATTCTTAAAGGGTCTTAGTATGCCTATAAAAAGAAAGCTTTACTGTACAAATTATTAGAAAAGGTGTTTGTTCATAGTTAAAGTAAGCTAAAATAATTTATTTAAAATATTGTTGGAAAAAATGTAGAAAAAAGAAAAAGAAAGCTTTATTTACAAAGTACTAACTAAATATGCTTCTTCGTCTACTTGACCAAAAATAATGGGAAAGTTCTCTTGAGACTCATTGATCAAAAACATCAGTTACAGTTAAAAAAAGGATCACTCAAAAATAAGTAAAAACTAAACATTTTCATGACTACCAATGATAGAGGCCTACGGCTGACAGTAGGCAGATGCATTCTTTGTGGACTGAATACGGCTTTAAAAAAAATAAACAGTGGCTACTACTGAAAAATTGGGAGGATCTGATGCACAATTCTTATTTCAGCTTCTTCTGAAAATGATGGGAAGACCTAGTGACACCAGGCTCACATTCCCACACAGCAGCATCCGGTTGGAGGTAGGACAGAGGCTCTCGGCAGCTGTTCCCTAGAGCTGGTGATTAACGGTGCCTCGGAGCTTCCCTTCCTCCATTCCTCGTCTGGCTCCAGCAGGCATTTAGGCTTTCAATAATGACAGCTTCCGCATACTTACTCCCAAACACTGTGTGCAGCACCCATTGCAGGGATGAACTTTCCTGCAGCAGGAAAGAGAGATGGACGAGCTACCCTCCGAAGTGCTGGCGCTCACTCCTCCACCAGAAAGCATGGCCACACAGTGAAGAACTCACTTATAAAGGGAGTTATGTTTTCATGAGCGTAGGTCCGGCCACAGAGTCACTGATTAACTCAAGGCATTTGCTAAAGCTGGTAACTGAAGTTACTCAAGAGTGGCTGCCTAATAAGGTTTTTCTGGAAGGTAATGAGGAATTTCTAGAACTCTAAGTTGATGAAAAAAAAAAAGGTAAAATGATCAGGAAAAGAATGGAAGGAAGCAATATTGCTTAAAAACACTTTGAAGTATTAAAGAAGAGAGGTGTGAATATTTACATAAGTGACTAATAATCCTATAACTTGTATTTGCTCAGCAGTTTCCCAAAACTTATAGCTTGTGTTAAACACAAAGAGAGAAAAATAATTCCTTTAGGGATTGCTTTGGAGGTCTTTTTTTTTTCTTTATTAGTGACATGCCTTAAAACATCATTATAAAATTACAGCACAATATAATGGTGTCTGGCACTTAAAACTAGTTTTCCAGAATATAGTTTGTATTCTGAGCTATGCTACGTTGTTCTAGAAAGTATGGTATTTTAAAGACTATTCGACACTCTGGTCTTCTTAAAAATGACAGGCATTTTAGATTTCAATTTAGCCCTAATCCCATTAAAAGTCAGATGACCTTCAATCAGAAAATTTAGCATTAACTATGGTTAAAGATCTCATTTTGGGAAACTAGGCCAGTTTGAGATTCCTTTAATTCATCTTTTTTTTTTCCTCTAAGGACAATGTTCTTCACAGCATTTTGCTTGGTTTTCATGACGGTCCTTAGAATTCAGTCATCTTCCTATTGTAAAGTGAGTTTCACAGGATAATCGATTTCTGTTTTTAGGATTTTACTTCTTGTTACAAAGGTAATACATGCTCACTAAAGGTGCACAGGTAGAATGATGGCAGAGAAAGATACTCTTAACTAAGAGCAGTTTACAAAATAGTGTATATGTATGCATGTGTAATTATTATATCAACCCATGCATAGAAAAACGGCCAAGAAGCTACAAAAATAAAGTGTAGTTAGCTTTATGTAACTAACTTATGAGTTTTTATTTCCTTTTTGCTTTTCTATATTTTTCTACTTATATAAGTTGTATGCATTATTTCAATGATAAGGCTAAGTTACTTAAACATTTTTCTCTATTTAGACTATAGGTGAATTTATTCATGCACCCACCCAATTAACATTTAAGAGTATATTATATAGTAGACCTTGGGCTGTTTCTAGGACACAAATGTCCTAAGACTTGATCACTGCCCTCAGAAGGTTAAGGTCCAGTAGGAAAAAGCCACAAGAAGTCCACATTTGTAAGACAGTGGAGGAAGTGCTATGACAGAGGTGGGAGTACAGTGGAGGGAAATCTAAACCAGGCAGGGAAAGTTTCTTAGAGGAGACATTTGGACCCATGCCCTTAGGTGAGGTGGGTAAAAGGGGAAGCCAGGCATCCCAAGCAACCAGCAATAAAAAGGATTTTTTTTGCGTGTCTACATTACGAAATGTGTTTGATTCACATTTCGTAATGTAGACACGCAGCTACTTACCCACGGAAGGGTCAGAACAGGAGCAAGAGATCCTAAAGATGTTAAATGGATAAAAGAAAGCTAGATGTGGTGACTGACCATGGATGTGGGGAGATGACTGAGGCAAGCTTATGTCCACATTCAGGCTTCGGAGACTGAATGGCTGGTGGTACCAGTTACCATGATGGAGAAAGCAGGAGGCAGGAGTTCTGGGGAGTGTGGGAAGGACAAAGATGGAAACACAAAACCCAATGTAGGGCATGATCTGTCTTGTGTTCGTTTGAGCCATGCGTGATCCAAAAACTGAAGACTACTAGGTGTGTCTGTGTTTGGAGCACAGTAGAAAGTTCTAAGCTTTAAATGATTGGCATATAAGAATTAATTAGGTGCAAGCAATTCTATATAGCGAGAAAGAGAGAAGGTCATTCAAAGGGAAACATTTAATGAGGAAACAGAAGAAGGAAAGACTGGGCAGGGATGATAGAAGGAAAGGGGGTGGCATATGGGGGATGGTTAGTGATGTCAAATGCTAGAACATTAAAGTAAAACAAGAACAAAACAATGCCCCTTTGTGTATCACCTTCTAGAGAACGACTATTAGGGAATATATACTGTATTCCAAAGAATTCTAGCCTCTAACCCAAATCCAAAGCAGCAGGCTGTTTAGGGGAGGACCTAAGCATTCTGAATGTTTAAAGGCTCCTATATGACTTGATTACAAAGCTAATTTTGGCATCCAATGATCTAAGCCATGAATTCTTTAACTCCATACATGTTCATATTTGTGAAACATTACACATTACAAAGCACAGGCTTTAGTCCACAACATTTCAGAATTTGGAAACTGAGATGAATTGCTACTTAGCAGGAAAAAGTCCCAGACTTCCAAGACCCCGTCAATGCCTCCATGCCGGTGGGCTGCTCACCAGACCCGTGTGGGCTGCGAGAGGACTGTGACTGCCAACCTAGGGAAAGATCACTGTAGGGCGTACTGTTTCAGGAAACAAGAATTTACACAGGTAGAGAAGAGAGGGGAACCACTCGAGTTTAGAGGTATAGTATTTAAAAAATGTGCTAAGCTACAAAGGTCCTAGACGTGTTGGGTGAAACCCATAAAGTAACCCATCTCAATAAAACTGCAGATTGAAGCAGATCAACTAAAAGCTAGAAAAGTAGGCCAGTGTGCAAAGGGCTTTAAAAACTAACAAGGGGTTTAAACTTTAATCCTGAAGGCTGAAGACATTTTTTTGCAACGTGGTGACAAGATTGAACTACCTTTTTACAATATTTTTGTGGCCATAAAGTATAAAACATTTTAAGTGGAGGAACTAGAGAAGAGGAAATTGAGTTTAAGTACATGGTGCTGTGTTGATAGTAAGAGTCACGTAACATAAGATAACTGGATCTTGCAATACTAGCTTCAGAGAACAAAATTTTGTGCATTTGTTAGTTTTTAGCCAGATAACCACTATAGCCCATAAAAGTTCATTCTAATAATGAGCCAGTGCTAGAACCAGCCTGCAACTAAGCTAAAACATCTAGTGTCAGACAAAGGGCATTTTAGTCGAGCTCTTTCCACACGATGTTCTGATTAGACCACTCGCCATTCCGTTAATGAGCACCCCTGGAGTATCATCCACAGAATGTCAGTCTCCTCTTCTGCCCGTAATCGCTGAAACACATTTAGCGAGATGAAAGGTACTTCAGAAAAATCCAAAGACATGAATAAATTCAGGGATGCTGCAAATTTTCATCTCCTCATTAACCAAGAAATGACTTTTGAGTGTAGGAAGGACTCCTTTCCCACTGCATTTCAGTGATCTGTCAGTGACTCTCCACCTTTTTCTTTCTTTCCTTTTTGATTTAAAACTTACCGTATATTTTTCCATTACCATTTAGTCCCCTTACACCCTCCCTCCCTCAGCAATCACCACACTGGTGTCAACCTTCCTCCTCTCCCGGCACATGTAAACTGATTACTAAAATTCTGCAGCATATCAAAAATATATTATTTTCCAATCTGACAAAAAGGTAGAATTTTGATTGATTTACAAAAAAAGTAATTATCTACCCTTTTTACTCTAAAGTGACTTTTTAAGAAATCAAGCGGCAGTACTTGGATGTAAGGATTTCTAACACCAAGAATTAAGCTATCAGGCGCAACCTTATGCTGCATGACCAATAAGATACCATTCTCTTATTTGACCTATATATTTACAGCTTAAGCCAGGGCATTCACAGCAGACGGCTGTTGTTGTGTTGGCGGCTGCCATTTTTAAATTAGACAATCTAAGGGAAAAGAAGCCAGTGTCCCTGATGAAACAGTCAGGTATTTTATGTTTTAAAAATTCTCGTGGTGCACCAGTGTGTCTTTTGCAGCACACCAGTTGAAAGTTGTTGGACTAAATAAAGATATAATTAATAGTTTCAACTGCCTGCTGTGGTACCTGGTTATGGGAATGGGATCTGAAATCTGAGAGATTTGAGTAGAAACCCTGGATTTGATGTTTTGCCAGTTTGAGCAAAGCGGTTTCTACAGCTGTGACGGGAGCACAAGGGCAGAGCCTCACAGAACTGGCATGAGTCTCACTGAGATGGCCGGTGCAGAGAACCAACCGGAGCGCCGTGCCTGGCACGGAGTCCCGGAGGGCATCTGTTCAGTGCCCTGCCTGTCCTCTTAGCTCTCTGACTTAGAACTGGAGAAACTGACAACTGAGAGGGTGAGTTAATTTCTCTGATGCTCCCTTTGAGTTTTTAAGAGTGGCAATCCTTCTTTGGAGGATGAAGATACCACAGAAGCATCTTTGTAAAGGTGTGTGCTCAACCAGAATAATCCAATGCATTTTATATAAAGTTGCAATTCAAGCACCAGAATTATATCAGGGTCCAAAGAAGCTTAGACTCATAGTTTAAAACGGAATAAAATTTCAAATAGATGGCCTGTCACGGAAAGCTCAGCACTCACGATTTTCAGGTTTTACTCTCAAGATTCCAAAACTAATAGTGAATATATTTTAAGGTCAAAAGGAAAATCCAGAGTTAAAAGGTAGATCCTGACTAGGATCTGCCATGAACCAGTCACTCCTAACAACACAATACAGCTTTGTTGTAAAGAAAATTACATACATGGTCTTTGTATGTATGGTTGCTACTACTAGCAATGTGAAAAGGCGAAATCAATGACAATTTATACTTACAAAAGAATTTAAAACCAACAGGATTTGGACTAAAATAGTCTTTAAATACACATATAAAATAATAAAGACTATACATATATATATCCATATATACGGATAACCAAATAATCTCAAAATTCAAATGTGATTAGAGAGAAAAATTTTAAAAATCAATTATATTCTACTATACCAGTAACAGGAAAAATAGTAAAGAGAGAAAATAAAACCAAGAAATTGCTATAAAGTTCTATTAAGGGAACTAAGAACACAGAACTCTATTTTACATGGAGCTTAGAACTAACTACGGAACATATTTAACTATGAACACTTACTTCTTGTCTGTGGGGTCAGATTTCCATTGCATATCTTTAGGGGAACTGCTGGCCTAAAGAAAAGGCACACTTCCTAAAAAATAAGTCCTTGAACACCGGGCTCTGCTCTCTGGGCTAGGCAACCGGGGCGACCGCTGGGGCGCGTGCACGCTGCAGGAATCACCACTGCTGCTCACGAACTGATCTGAGAGACGGACATGGTGCGCCATGGACGGCGCCTTTTCAAAGGTCATACTTGTGTGCTCACGGGTGCATTACTCATTTTAACTTGGAAAGTATTAAAAAAATCCTACTTTAAAGTGCCTTCCCTTCTTGACATGTAAGGAAATCTCATGCTTTCTAAAACAGAATAAACTTCCCTTCTTCTTGACATGTAAGGAAATCTCATGCTTTCTAAAACAGAATAAATTTAACATGTACAATGAGTTTATTCTAAACGTGGGCGGGTGCAAAATATAACTGCCCATTACAAATCAAAGGGCTTGCTGATCTTAATTAGAAGCTGATTAGAGAAACACAGTGCTTTAGAAGTAAGAATTAAATACATATTCGCATATCACGATATAAATACATTTATTACTAAAGAAACCACATAGACTAAAAACCCGCAGGCCATTATTGACTATATCAAACAAATGTTACAGAAGAAGCTCTCACTCAACTTGAAAATAAAATGTTTGTAAAGCTACATTAGCTTCCTCTTTCATCTACCAAAATGACAAAGAATCATACTACTTTGGTTTCCCAGCATGAAGCAAAAAGGCATTCTTACGCTGGCGGTGCAAGGCCACACGCTCTCGTGTGCAGCATGCATTTAAAAGCCTTAAACATATTCTCCAACTTGGTAAAACCACCTACAGGGTTTGACAAAGGTGTTTAATGTAGCATTACTTATAATGGCAAACAATTTGAAACAACCTAACTTCCAAAGCAGGAACACTATTGAATCAACAGGGAAACATAACGGGGGTGCTAACTGTCTGTTCATGTACATAAAATAACACAGTATTTGATATGAAAAATGTGTACAATTTATCAATAGGGAAACCGCAGATTGCAAAAAGCAGATTCTGCCTTCTCCCCTTGCTTATCTGTGTGTTCAAGTATTGCTGAAATTATCTTAGCATTTAAGTTTAAAAATGTTTTTAAATCCCCCTTCTCCCCTTTTCCCTCTCTTACTAGCTTACTTATTACACGGATCACACTCACCAATTAATTCAGCCTAGATTAAACATTTATGCATGACTTCGCAGATTCTACATAATTCCTGCAATTTAATTCCACTTCCATCTTATTGACCTAAAAAGCTGGATAATATAAAATCAATTATTATAAAACATTTCAGACATTAATAGGACATAGTAATTGGAAAAAAGAAAAGTTTTAATTTGAAAAGGAATGATTGGTATCAAAAAGGTAATAATGTCTTAAAACTAAGAGAGAAAAAATACAATAATTATTTTTTATATAGAACAGTATCCAAATCCTTGGAATACAATATATATTAAGTCTCTAGAGAGGGACTTAACACTCACTATGACCCATTTTTCAAATTAAGAAATTATATTTCAAATGGGTAAAAAAGTCCAAAGTTCCTAAGGGTTCTCCTTCATCACTGCCTGATTCTTGGGGTCATTGTTTCACTGGCCAGAGCTGGGCAGCCCAGCACCCCACATCCCTCCACCAGGGCAGGGGGTGGTATTGTCTCTTCTACTTCAGACACCTTCCAGCACTTGTGCAAAGTGAAGGTGCAAAAATAAATGCTTGTCAACCACCTTACTGACTGTAGCACTCTGTCACCTTCCAGATAAAATATTTAATGTTGTTTTTATGGTTATAGAAGTATAGATTAATAAGGAAGCTAAAATAAATTTTAATAATTTGTAAAAAGTATTAGGTTTAGTAAAGGAAAATGCAGATGAGCAAATACAGTGAATATAATCAAATATAATAAAGTTTTTAAAAAATTATGTTTTCATGATAATGCTACCACAGTTGCCCAATTTCCCCCCTTTGCTAACCCCCCACGCAGTATGCCCAACTCCCTTAGGAAATCCCTACACTTTAACTATCTTTATGGGTCATGCATATAAATTCTTTGGCTACTTCATTTCCTATACTGTACTTTACATCCCTGTGGCTATTCTGTGACTGTTTACACTTCTTATGCCCTCACCGCTTCACCTGTTGCCCCCAAACCCCTCCTATCTGGCAATCATCTAAATGCTCTACATATTTGTGATTCTGTCTCTGTTCTCTTTGTTTGTTTAGTTTGTTTTTTAGATTTCAATTTTTTAAAAGGTGCTGCTCAGGATTCTAGTACTTTCATCAACTCCAACCCCTCTGGTTTTCACAGCCAGAAGTTATGGGGACTTATCCCCTGGCACTGGAATCTTGGGCTGGGGGCCTGGTGTTAGGCTGGCACTCCTCACTCCGGAGATATCCCTCCCGAATTTTTATCCACCACCTGTGGGTGTGCGACCCGCCTGTTCTACATATCCATGTCTTCTGCTGGATGGATATGGTTTCTTTAGTTCTGTAGTTGTCAGACTTTCATTCAACTCGAGTTCTAACAGTTCTGGCTGATGGTTGTTCTATAGTTTAGTTGTAATTTTGATGTGGTTTTATAAGGCAGCGAGCCATGTTTACCTAAGCCTCCATCTTGCCTGGAAGTCCAAGTACAATAAAGTTTTAAGTAGGCAAAATCCAATATGGTTTGGCTATTCTGGCTCATAGTCACTTTCAGGACGGTGTGTAGGCCCTGGTCTAACAGTACGATACTTGACAGTGGTTCTCAGTTGGAAGTGATTCTGTCCCTCAGAGGACATCTGTAATGTCTGCGGACGCTTCTGGCTGACACAGCTGGGGACGTGCTACTGGCGTTGTGGGTAAGGCTGCGCATGCTGCTAAACATCCTACTACCACAGGACAAAAAATCATTCAGCTCACAATGTCTACAATGCCAAGGTTGAGAAGTCCTGTATAGATAATTAAAATAAAGTAGAATTATATTGACTGTCCTCACATGTAAATTAGTATCAAGAGTGAGAGCCCGAAAACCTGTGATGTCCCAGGTTTATGTCAAGTTATGGACACTTTGTAAATCTCCAAAACACACCACTGTCATCTCGGGCTGACTGAAGAGAAAACCAGGATTCCACAAGTAGCAACGGAAACAGGGAGGGTTTAAAGTTGACACACACTTAATCCTCAGCAACAGTGGTCTTGTCTCAAGTAGCGGTGGATCGGTGTGCAAGCAGAACCAGCAGCATTTTGGATCCACGGTTGTCTTAGATCTTTTGAGAACTTCCACTGAGTTAAATAAAAATACTATGTATTTAGGTAGCTGTAAACTACTTTTTATCTCTAATTTTTAGGATCTAAAATTTGCTAACGAGTGTTGCACTGAAAGCAAAGGAGACAGAGACCACACGCAGCTTCCCACCCGTGCTTCCCCTGCCCCCCCCCCTTTTCTTACTTGGCAGACCTTTCATTCAATGATGGAGTTAAGCGACCTAAGGAGCACACTGTAAAAGCAGAAGGGATATTTTTGGTAGAATTAACTTCTTAGTAATAATAACAAAAAGAAGAAAGCACAAACATTTTTAAGAAATATAGAGAGGAATAGTGAAACCATTTGTAAAGTCATGTCGACATCAAAATATTATTCTCCTGTGACAAGGAGCTTTGGCACATGAGCAAATGACAATAAGTTGTCATATCTAGAAGGTCTATGAGAGGACACAGTAACCTAGAAGGGGAGCCACTGCTAGGATGGAACTCAGCTGCTAAAACTTCAATGCATGTAAAGATCCATTAAGTAGAAAGGCAAGTAGAAATGCTTAGTTTCTTGTAGCAAGGGAATCCAGAAATCACCATCAGAGTATGAAAATCATTTTAGGCATGCTATTTCTTGGTTCCTTAAGGACTTTGTTGAGCCTTAAGTCCTAAAGAATTTCATAAATTAAAAATAAAAATAGCCCTGGCTGGTATAGCTCAGTGGATTGAGCGCAGGCTGGGAACCAAAGGGTCGTTGGTTCAATTCCCAGTCAGGGCACATGCCTGGGTTGCAGGCCAGGTCCCCAGGGGGGCCACGTGAAATGCAACCACACATTGATGTTTCTCCCCATCTCCTTCTCTCTCCATTCCCTTCTGTCTAAAAATAAATAAATAAAATCTTAAAAAAAATAAAATTAAATTAAAAAATAAAAGTAAATTTTTCTTGTTTCTTACTGTGCACCTGGAATTGAGTGGGTATTAGCTGTAAGATTTCTCCAGCTTTCTCCATCCTAAACTACAGTGTGCTTTCCTTTAGGGTAGGTTGAAATGGAAATACATAAAGGAGCAATTAAAACAAAAATTTCCAAACATATACACAAAAAATCCATCATTAATACAGTGAGATATGATGCCTCCCAGACAATCTTTAGTTATTTAATAGTTCAAGAAAGAAAACTAAGTATTGCCAGGTTATTTGCTAGCTAAAAACAGGTAAGTCAAGGACACTAACTATAAAATACAATATAATGGAATTCAACAAGTGACCTACTTTAAACAGCTCACAAAAAATCATTTGTATGAAAGGTCAAAGAGAAGTACTATTTCAGCATTACAGGCTTCTTCTGGGTTAAAGAATGACAGTAAAATTAACTACACGTGTGAGGTTGCTCTAATTATTCTAGAAGATTTCCCTTCCTTATCTTATAAATAATCCATTTTCCCAGGGGAAAAGTGCAATATATGACGGGTGGTTTTTCTGATAGCCCCCGAAGTTCACATGGCTGGCAGTTTCAGTGCTTGGTTTCCCTGACTTACAAAATCAGGAACTGGCTTCACTCTCTAAGGTATGGTCTGGCTGTGACACTTGACTCTCAAACTCTGGTTTTAACAGGACTAAACACATTTACATTGCTTCCGTGGACACATTTTCTTTCTATCTCCACAGTATCCCTAGATTGAAGTTTCAATGAGATACTGTGGGGGTCGCGGGCATGGGTAAAGGCATGTATCACACAAATACAAAACAAATTATGTTTAATGTTCATGTTAACCTAGGGTGTGTCTAAGACAGTGAAAAGGTATTAGTGAATTCATTCACTAAAATCCAGTGAACTGTTTCCAAAATTTTAAGTCCCATTTATTTTTCAAATTAAACCATAATTCATTAAAATGAGACAATTCTTGATGAGAATTCTCATTCTGGATACTAATCAGCCTGAAAGTGTACCCTTGCTTGGAATTTAATTTTGCTTTATTATTAGCGATTCATGTTTAAGGAAGTTCACTGAGTATGTGTTCTGGGCAGGTGTGTGTCAGAATCTCTGCCCACATGCTGATGTTTGAGGAATGGTCAGGAAAAAGAAGTATGTGTCAGTTTAATGATTTTGAAAACTAACTGCAAGGCCTTTTTTAAGGCATTTTTATTCTGCCACATATACTAAAGGAAAATAATTTTTTCTAAAAATAATGTTTCCTATTTTTGTTATAAAAATGAATTCAGTGATGCACTGCTGAAGAATTTCTATGCACTACGTGCTACCCTGGACTGTGCTATAACCAACAAAACTTCTTCTGTGGTCATTTAAAATGCAAATCTCTGGAGGTACGCACTCCCTGGAGCCCACCCACGTGATCTCATGCCACGTTTCTCAAGCTGCTGAGTTGCAGATACTCCCTCCACAAGGCCAAAGCAATCTTTAGTTCCCCAGAATAATAAGCACTTGAAAAAAAATTACAATCATGCCTCTCTACAGCATTAGAAGGGTTTGGATCTGCTCCACGGAATTCCTTGCTTCTCAACAGAAGAGCACTTCCAATTACCGGCACTCGAGAATATCTAAATCTTCTTTTATTTAAAATTAAACTGCGTAGAAAGTGGTGAAAGTGGTTCCGCACACAGTACCAATGATGGCTTTCACTTTGCCATATTGAAACCACCCTTCAGCAGGTAGCTACTCAAATAATATTCTTCTAGAAATTCTAAAATGTACATGAGAAATCTCTTATTTAAGGATAAAATTAAGTATTTCAAGATTAAGTAAAACCAATTCAGATGCACTTGGACTCTACCTGGCCCATAGATGTTCCGTGTTAGCCCACACTCACCTCTCCCGAGGGACGGCAAACCAGTACTCGGGCTGCTTTCTGCGCTTGCCGTACTGCTGGACCACTGCTGCCGAGTGCGTGGCAAAGGATTTTCTCATTGGTTTTCCCACTTTAACGCACAGAAACATGGGCGGAGTCTTGCTTTTCTCTTCTTTGGAAGGAAGTATATCTGAATCACAATTGCAAAGTATCTTCAATAGTGACAATATTGGTGACAGTAAAACCTTTCAACTTACAAAGGATAGTGTTTGACCCCCCTTAGTGATGAGAAGTCGAAACATGGCAGAAACATCATACACCATCAACACATTGGGACTAATTAAACTTGTCAGACCTTCTAGAAGACAAAATGAGGAAGCTTGGGACATTTCAGATTGGTCTACATCACTGGTGAGGCTACGTGTTGTGAATAAGCATAAAAAAGCAGAAAATACCAGACAGTGGGAAATTGTGACAAGCCCCAAGAATACTTTTAATGAATGATAATGAAGACCCAATGATACCATAATGTAACAGTTTAGAACTGAAATATCTTCAAAACACATTTGAAACTCCTTTAGATTTAGAAATTCAAGGTAAAAGAGGAAAGTCACTTAAAAGATTAAAATAAGCAAACTACTTTTGAAACAGAAATCTATGTCACCTAAAGTTTCAAGTTAGATACCACATATTGCTAGTACTTTCCAATTATTAATGTATCAGTAAAGACACGCTCTATTGAGAAAATACTGTTCTCAAATGATCATACTAGTTGTGCTATCACATATGCATGTTTAAGAAAGGCAACCATACAACAGGAGATAAAGACATTAAAGCAAAGTGGCTTACCTTCGATGGGCACCTGAATTCTCTTTAGCAGCCACAGCTGGATTTCAGATCTATTATCCACTTGCGCGCCTTGACAGCTATTGTCCAGAGTAGATTCCAAAGAGTCGCCTAGAGGCTCTTTACTCATGTTTTCTTCCATAGAAGAGCCTCGTTGCAGTGGATGGGGTGTTTCCTCTTTCACCCAGTTTTTATCGGCATCTTTATGGCCCTCGGCTTGGGGCTCAACAGCCTGGGGAAGAGAACTACTAAGGGTGACGTCTATTCCCGCTGGCTCAATGCTTTTGCCGTCACTTAATTCTGCTTCCTGCAAGTTATCTGATAACTGTGACCCTTCTTTGTTCTTATTAAGATAGTATTCAATAAGCTTAACCTTATCTAGATCTTCATGGATGTTCAGTGTGTTTTCCACCTGGCTTTCTGGAGAACCAGACTGCTTGTCCACCTCCGGCATTTTGTCTTGCTTCTCACAGGTTTCTACATCTAGGGCCCCCTTCAGTTCAGCATCACTCTCTGTTCCTGAAAAGTCCAGGGCGGACTGCACCTGCGTTTCCATAGAAGAACTGATTATTTGTGACTCCGCCTTCCTTTGCTCTGCTGGGTCAGGAGAAAGGCACTCCTTTGAGGTGTCTCTTTTGTCCATTCCACTGTCATTTTGAGAAGGAAGTTCTTCCAAGTCAACAAAGTCATCTTCTCCTAAAAGGGAATTTTCTTTGGCTACAGATTTAAATGCAGTATGCATGTCAGGAGGTCCTTGGCTGACCTCAGTTACTGTGGTAGATCGACTGGTTGCCTCCACAGAGGATTCCAGGTCCTTTAACTTTCCTGACACCAAGCTGTCTAAGGGCTTCGTATGTGTGTGTTCTGTTGATTTCTCCAAAGGCCTTGTTGATTTGGAATCTGAGGTGATGGCTCTCTCTTCACTCTGCTGCCGTCTATCCTTGCTGAGAGACTTGAACTTACTAAACGGGTTGATATCCTTTTCCGAAGCCAGGTCTTCCCATTCTCCAGGCCTGTACAGAGGACAAAGATCCTGAGGTAGGTCACTGTTGAGGGAAAAATGGTGGGTGCACATGGAATGTTAACAACAAAACCAAAAACAAAATGGAGGAAAAGCAAAAACCAAAACAAAACCCAGCCAAACACCAAAACATGAATATGCCACAACTTAAATTAATGGGTAAATGATTTCAGAATAAGAAAATGAAACTTAAAAAATTAACTTCAAAGTGAAACAAAATCAACTAGAAGGAGTGGCAAAACAGGGACGGCGAGGCTGCACATCCTGCTAGAAGACAAGGACGGCGTTTGAAGTCATTTATGAACACTGAGCTGCCACTACCGGCTTTTAGTGATGAAATGGTGTTTCTGATTTTCATGAAGGAAAAGACAAAGCAGAGGAAACATCTTAGTACTATGACTGAAACTCCTTAAATATGAAAAGCTTTTCTTTTTTACAATATAGTACACAAACCAACTACATTAATTCTGCATGACTCATAGATTGAGTAGCTGCACATTTAAGTGACTGGCCTTGAACCCTAGTTTCAGGTTTCATGACTTAGGATCTGATGCTTCCAATGACAGACATCCTTCTGGTCCCAAGAGAGCAAGAGGAAGCTCCCACTATTATTGTGGGTATATACTACCTGTTCCATTTTATAACTTAAAAATTTATAGAGACGTACATCAAAGAAGTTCTTATAATACTTACATTTCTTAACTCTTTCATTTTATAACAGTATCATTTTACTTTATGGCAATGGGCAACTGGTTTTATTAGCTGAAACTTACTGACCTGGGCTGCAGTCAATTCATTTTTCTTTACTATCCAGATTTGAGTTGCACAAAACACTGATTAAACGTGTTCTCCAAAATTTAAGATAAATGGTCAAAAAACATATGTTTTAAACCATGACTGGAAATATCTTCAGTAATCCATGTTTTCACCTACCTTAGCATTTACACTGGGTTAAAAACAGAGATAGAAAACCCTTTTTAAAAATAACATTTTTAGATTTCAGAAATACTTTTTTTTTCCTAAAAAGGCTTGATCATATCCTAGAGTCAAATGAATCAGTGTAATGTGGCATAATTTCCATGTTAGGACCCAAAATTTAATTTGGCATATTAAAGGCTATAAGAAGGCCTGTAGCAAAGAAACCTAGCTTTTCACATGTTTGGTTAATAAGGAATGCTTTCTTCCATGAACCTCCAAACCCCCTTCTCATTGCTTCCTTCTCTACTTAGCTCGACCCCCCAAAAGAATACATTTGCACTCTAAGCAGCCTCCTGTATTACCTTCTTGTCTACCCCTCCCTCCTGATTTTTCTTTCCAATCCAAGCTGAGATTAATTTAGTCATCTGCTTTTTCTGCACTGCAGCTGCCAAGCGCTACTGGGGCAAAGAACATAGTGTGTCAACCGAATCTGCAGCTGATGAATGTTTTCTGGACTCAACCAGGCACCTAATGATGATCAATAATCCTTTCAGTTGTTCCCTTCCTACTTTCTGTGGCAGCTGCAGTTACAAAATGTCCTACACAAAAAAACACAAAGCTTGAAGTTGAAGATGGAGAGATTTTATACACGCACACACAATTTGCACATGGCAGCTAGATAATTTACAGTTCTTGTTTTACCATATAATTTTTAGTAATAATAAAATGTTCACCTATTTTAAATGTTTAAACAAGTGATGGAATTCTGAAGTCAACAATACTGAGTGCATCTCACACTGACTGCACTCACACGAGCTGTTCTGCTCACTGGTGCATATGTTGTTCATTAGACGGAAACGTCTCTGTGCGCCTGCGTCAAAGGCAGGAATCAGTGCGTAACTCTGAAATAACTGCATCACATTAGCAGCCAGTTCTTAACTCTTCCGTCTCTCCCAGATATGCCATTAGCCCTGTATGCCAGATCAGTAAATACAATTTCACAATGAGAGAAATCTTTCTGTAAAGATGTATCTTCCCTTTCTATTATTAAAAAGGATACTTAACATCCTAAACTGAAGATGTGCAATAGTATTATTCCATTAGAAGTCGTCACTAGGCAAGAAGTGCCCTTATTTGCCTGACCACCCACTGCCACTCTCAATTATATCTTAACCTATTATCTTCTTTCCTCTTTGAGTGGATGGGTCCAGTGGAGTGGGCCCACTCCACTAAAATGCATTAGAAGCCTCAATCTGCAAGGATTAGACTTCCATGGCATAATGAACAGAGTTTCAGATGTGAATTAAAGGTTCACACAATAACAGCCTACCCTTACTAGATATCAGGCTATTTCCTAAGAGTTTTGGTATAGCAATGCACTTAGTTCTTACAACAGCACTATATAAGCTGAATAATACTATTAATTCCATTTTACAATGAGAAAACTCAGGTCTGAGATTAACTCATGCAGGTCATGAAGCCATAAATGGCAGAGCTAGGGAAACCCATGAAGTGTGGCTCCGAACCTAATCCTTATGTAGGAATTCCTCCTAAACCTCTCACATCTAGTGGAATTTAGAAACTGCCTCAGTGCCCATGTTTAGTGGTAGCTTCAGTGGCTTAGAGTTGGGGAAGGGCCAAGTAGATCAGATACTGAAGACTGTAAGAGTCCAGGGGAACCTTCTGGCATAAACCCCCAAAACTTTGTGTCTAGTCACCTCCCCTTCTCTTCAAGAGCCCCAAGGACCAGGTCCCCTTCACACCATTAGGGCCCACAGCTCTGCCTCGCTCCCTTCCTATCGCTAGGGTTTCTAAAGATTTACTGCTACAGTATTCATAGAAACAGACAAATTAACAAGATGACAGTAAGAATCAGATTATTCCTACAAGGGAATCAATTTCCTGATCTTTCTTAACTCTCTCTTTCTTCATGGGGAAATTCCTTTAAAAAAAAAACTAACTTACCTAACTTACTAAGTTTTATAGGGCAAAGCTAATCAGGATTAAAGTGATATTCACCCACATTTCGGAGACAAAAGAAACCATAATCACGCCCTCCTCACACCACTTAAGGTGGTCTGGCTACAGGGACAGCAGCCGCGGCCCAGTGCTGTGCAGGACCAAGGGGAGACATGAGTTGGGAAGACCACCTATCTCAGAATTTAAGTAAAGAATATAACTCAGCTTAACAATTAAACTGAGAGGATAACACTGAAATTCTTTCCGAAAAACTTTATTTCTTCTTTCATAAATTCATTAAGAATATGCACTGCTTTTCAAAACAAGCCAAATACCATTTGTGTGCTCATTTATGTGCTTTTCTTTTCATTTTCGCATGTTCTACCCGTCCCTACCACTGACTCTATCATTGCCATTTCCTCTCATTTTTCTACTTTCTTAAACTTAGTGCACAAACCTTCCACGTTCAAATTCACCTCCACACAATGTCTTGTTCCTGGCAATGCTCTCACTTTTTAATTGCATTTAATTCTCCCAAGAACCGCTCCCCACCAACCCCACTTTTTTCCTGATAAACAAGAAGCGTCTCTTACGATGGCAAGGCATCTTTGATCTTCATGTGGGAAATGTCATTGTAGAGGGCAATGGAAACCACCTCTTCCATGGGGCAAATGAGGCCATACTCCTCACACCCGTTTTCAATGACCAGGGGGTCGGACTTGTGAGGGTCAAACATGATGTTGTTAGGGGTGACAATCATGACACCGCCGACCACACCCTGTAGGACAGATGGAAAGGGCAGAATTACTACAGGCAGAAGCAACCACCACAGGAGCTTTAATGAACTCGTGTGTCATTCCGCTGACTTTGGTGAACCACAGTATCCTGCGTGACAATCACACCCCCATGAAGAGGGCTGGAAAAACAGGCTGAAGAAATGCAGTTTGGAGTGCTGTGTGGTGAGGCAGAGAAAGCAGACCGGACTCACTGTGGCCATCAACCGAGCCTGGTTCTAGCAGAGCTACTACAATAGTGTAACTGTGCTGGGATCTTGGGTTACATATAGAAGTCTCAGATTCCCCAATTCCTGCCTGTAAAACGAGAGGGCTGTCCCAGATGCTTTCCCAATTGAGAACCAGGTGCTTTACAATTCTCTCAGTACATATCCACCACGTGTCCGACAAGGGTACGGGACTGCGGTAGGAGAGCAGCTGTCTCCAAGTCATGGTGCCAAAGCACAGTCCTCACGTTTCTCTCTAAAATGTTCAGAGAGCCTACATCTGGGAAAATTGGACACAAATAGGAATATAACATTTTTGCAGAAGTGAATATAGCTGAACTATGGAAATTAAAAGCAAAAACCAGCAGCTTGGCAGGAACTTAAAAGTCTAAAGCGTGGTCAGTTCATATTACAGACCTTGGTGGCCCAAGGATATTATCTACAAGACAGCGCGGGACACAGTCGGCTCCATTTAGGTCAATACTTGACTGTGCACTCTTAATGACTTCAACGATAACCTTTGTAAAAACTTTTGCATCTCAAGCATTATCTGTTCTTGACTGAAAAAGTTGTAAGTCAGTATCAATACTGCACTTTCCTTTTATTTGGAACTTGCCATCAAGTTGGTTCTACCAGAACAGGAATTCATTCTATATTGACACAACCCCTTCTTCAGAGGCTCACTAAAAAGTTTGATTCGTTCTTTGTGAAAAACGTCAACAACCAAAAAATTAAACACACAATAGCACACATTTTAATACTGGCATCTTTGGCAGCAAAAAGTTTGAGAACTCACCATTTTCCAGGTTAGGTATTAAGCTGCTTACACGAATTTTCCCTTTTAATTACAATACCCTACTAGTTAACTTTTATTACTGCTCCTATGATACAGATGAGGAAAACAGAAGCTTAGGGAATTTAAATACTTTGTCCGTGGTCTTAAAGCTAATGCGTGGCAGAGATGGAATTTAAATCCAGCAAGTCTGACTCCAGTATTTGTGTTAAACATATACTATGCTGTCTCCCTAATAATTTATAGGCCAAGAACTAAAAATGATAAATCTAGGGTCAAAAAATAGTATATGTCCACTCAATGATCACATTCCTCTCAATAAGTAAAATGCCAGGCATTCAACTGGGGAAAATTAATGGGCACTTGGACAATCTTATGCTGAAACTTTGGGGAAGTGAATTTAATATAGCTGCTTTCAGTAACTTGAAACGTAGTTTAGTCTTCCATAGATTCCATGAAAAGGAAACAAATGCACCGCCGTAATACCTTTCCATCGGTGAAGTAGCGACAGTTCATTTTTAAAAATTTTACCACGCCCGGCTCATCTTCTTCAGAAGTAGATGATAGGACTCTTTCAATGGGTTTTATGGCATTTCTTGCTAAATCAGCATCCTTTAAAAAGCAAAAATTTCCAAAGTCAAATGAAAGCAATTTTTCAAAACAGATTATTATAAATCAAGTCACATAGTTCCCTGTAGAGAACCTGTTTATATTTACCTTAAACATAAATAAGACAAACGCTTTTCGTCATTCAAAACTATGACATATATAAAAATAATTATCTAAATCAAAGTGAAATTTTTTAAAGACTGAATATGTATCAACGCCCCAAAATGGCTCATCTAATGTCTTTGGAAAATAATCTAAATAAATGAATTCACATTTGACTCATGGTTCAACTTCTTCAGAAAAAGGAATAAAAGTAGCACAAATAAACTACCAGTCTCGGTGAGCATTTAATTTCATACGTTTATATAAACAAGGCATGTTTTTTTTGGCTTTGAGACCTTAAAGGTGAACAGGTTTCTTTTCGATAAAATGCATTCTCTCAACTAACAACAAATTACACTTAACCCTGCTCCTTTGGGGAGAATTTAAGATGAAATCTTGTGAAAAACAACAGGTAGAATTCTATAACAATATATTCTATATTTATAAATTCGTATGTAAATATAAACCGCAGTACATAAATGACATACATACAGGGAGTTTATCATATTCTGCATCTGATGATGAAGGAGAGACAGCAGCACCAGGACTGGATGATGATAACCTTAAGGTACTAGAAGGAAAGTTGGCATCTGGCACAAAAAGTACCTGAGAATGGGAAAGAAAAATGACGTGAGTACCAAGAATCAGGCCAACTCCAGTTAAGTTTAGAGCAGTTACTCTCCACACAGTATCATTTAAGTGCATGACTCAGACCTAGCCGGACTCCAAAGCAACTTGAACTCAAAAGCAACTTGAGGTCTTCTAGACTAATCCATGAAACAATATGCAGTAACCCGATCATGTGCAGTGCAAAGGGTACCAAACACACCTGTAGACACCGCAGAAGCTCACAAAATCGAGTATTCTACACAGGCCATGTGAAGCTGGTAGGTCCAATGAAGGTGCCTTGAGCAGTACAGTACACAGCATTTGGATAGGGAAAGAGCCCTCCAGGGAAGGGCGCTGCTAGCAGGGGAAAGAAAGGAGAGAGAAGCATGGCATGCTTCTAAATATAACAACTGTGTCAGGAAGAGATGAAACAAATCCAGGTTTGTTAACTCTAAGCAGGCCCTGAGTGATGATGTAGTAAGCTCCTTATATGATAAACTATATAGTGTAATATCAATAATTTAAATAATTTCTCTTCCATCACTGTCTGGATTTCCTAAATTTAAAAAAAAAAAAGCCCTAAAATTCCCCAAAGACAGTACAAAAGAGCCTCCTTCTGCAAAATGTTCTAGTTCTCAAAATATTATTATGATCTTGCTATTCAACACTCTTTTAATGAGACATGCTACCTTTTGGTATATATCAAATAGAATTATACAATCTTAAAATGATGACCTCTAATATTATAAAACAATTCAAAGATAATAATATAATATCTGTTCAATAATGTTATTCACTCTCTCCTACCCCTCCATTAATATGTTTTTATATTTTATTGATTATGCTTTTACAATTCTCCCAATCTTTCCCTTTGTCCTCCTCCACCCTATACCCCTTGCCCCTTCAGCAATCCTTCCCTTAGTTCATGGCCATGGGTCATGAATGTAAGTTCTTTGGCTTCTTCCTTTCCTATACTATTTTTAATATTGCCCTGTCTATTTTTCCTACAAACTATGCTTCTTCTTTTTTTTTAAGATTTATTTATTTTAAGAGAGAAGGAAAGGGAGAGAGAAAGAGAGGAAGAGATACATTCATGTGTGAGAGGATAAATCAATTAGTTGCCTCTCTCACACCCCCAACTGGGGACCCGGCTTGCAACCCAGTCACGTGCCCTGCCTAGGCATCAAACCAGCAACCCTTCGGTTTGCAGGCCGGCATTCCACCCAGTGAGTCACACCAGCCAGGGCTATGCTTCTTGATTCCTGCACCATTTCTTCCTTTCTCCCCCTTCCCCGTCCCAGCTGATAATCCTCCAAATGATCCCATAAATATGATATTTTCCTGTCTGGTTGTTTGCTTAGTTTGTTTTTGTTTTTATTTTTTATATTCAGTTGTGGGTAGTTGTTGAACTGTCATTTTAATGTTCATAGTTTTGATCTTCTTTTTTTTAAGTAAGTCCCTTATAACATTTCATGTAATAATAGCTTGATGATGATGAACTCCTTTAGCTTTACCTTATCTGGGAATCACTTTATCTGCCCTTCCATTCTAAATGACAGCTTTGCTGGGTGGATCAATCTTGGCTGTGGGTCCTTGCTTTTCATCACTGTGAATACTTCTTGCCAGCCCCTTCTTGCTTGCAAAGTTTCTTTTGAGAAATCAGCTGACAGTCTTATGGGAACTCCTTTGTAGGTAACACTTTACTTTTCTCTTGTTCCTTGTAAGAGTCTCTCTTTACCTTTAACCTTTGGCATTTTAATTATGATGTATCTTGGAGTGGTCCTCTTTGGGTCCAACTTGATTGGGACTCTCTGTGATTCTAGGACTTGCATGTCTATTTCCTTCACCAAATTAGGGAAGTTTTCTTTCATCACTTTTTCAAAGAGATTTCCAACTTCTTGCTCTTTCTCTTCTCCTTCTGGCACCCCTGAAATGTGAATGTTGGAATGCTTGAAGTTGTCCCAAAGGCTGCATACACTACCCTCATTTTTTTGAATTCCTTTTTCCTCTTGCTGTTCTGATTGGTTGTTTTTTGCTTCCTTATGTTCCAAATCATTGATTTGATTCTCAGCTTCATCCACTCTACTGCTGTTCCCCTGTAAATTGTTCTTTATTTCAATCA
>PVJI01009490.1:62500-65225 GCA_004026765.1 Micronycteris hirsuta | reverse complement strand
CAGGCAGAAAAGAAACGAAAGCCTCAGGGAGCTGGGCGAAGATGCCAATCCGGAAAGGGGAAATTCATTTGCGATGTTAATTAACAAGCGTCTAATTAAAACGGCACTTTGAGCGCTAATCAATCGCCTTATTAAGTTAGAGCCATCACTGGAACAAATTGAAAGCTCCCCGCCCAGGCCCCTGCCTCTGGAGCGGGTGGGGCCGGGTTCCCAGACACAGGGCTGGGGGTGGGAGGGGAAGGGGGACTGTCGCTGTCAGCTCCCGCAGTCTTTCGGGGGTTTGCAGAACCCTCCAATTCCCGGGGTGTATCCTGGCCGAACCGCCTGCTGAGCTGGACACGTGGCTAGGAGGCCATTTCTTGTCCAGACGCACCCAGCACGGGGAAAAATGGTTGCGTTGGAGACCCAGAGCAGCTAACACCAACTTTACTTGTGGGATCGGAGTCCCAGAACGCGTGGGAAAGGAAGTAAGGGCCGCGAGCAAATGGGCGGGGGTGGAGGGAGGTGGGCGGGGTTGCGGCAGGGAAGCAATTCAGCCCGAGAGGGGGCGCTCTGCGGCTGGGACAACACCTTTCCGTTTTTTCCCGGACTAACCCATCGCTTCAGTTTGAAAACTTAGGCCCTTTCCCAGGTCCAGCCTAGTAACTAGGAAAGAGGTGTGCTGTCTTCAGGAAGCAAGGGCAGGACAGTCCCTTGGCTCTTGTCTCCTGGGGCTCCACAAGAACGTGGCGGGGTTCGAGGAGGGAGCGGGAGAGGATGTGCTGATCGCATGGGATGCTGGCCCTCCATCGCCAGCCCTGCGTGCCTCCCACCCAACCCACTCTCGCTCCCCCGTGGCTTTGGCTCTCCAAACTCGCTAAGAGAGTTAAGATTTGAATCTCTGTTTTGAGCCTTCCTTATTTCCTAATTGTTAAATGCCTGCTTTTCACCAAATTCTCAAGGGAGAAGTATTTGGTAATAAGAGGGGACTGTGAATGTAAATGCTAATTAAGTGGGTCCTTCTCCTGCAACTCCACCTGCCTGGCGGCCCTTATTAAAGCAGAACACACCCAGCGGGCACACCGCAACATTCCTGGGGTGCCCAGCATACGCGCAGTAAGGGGGGACCCCGTTGGACCCCTGTGTGGTTTGCTTCTTACGGCCTGCTACGGAGAAAACGAGGAGGCCATTGGAAGGAGGTCTTTGCGTGGTGGGTGATATGTGGCGTGGGCCGGAGTGCGGTGTAAGTGTCTTTGATGACACACTGACGTCCTGGGCTAGCCTGTGCACTCGCCTTCCTGTAGGTGCGTCGGCCCGCCTCTGCCGGTGGGTCTGAGAATGCTGGGGGGCGGTGGGGGGGCGGTTCCGGGAGAACCAAAGGAACGGCTCCCACGTGCAAAGTTCAAAAGCATTAATATTTTCATCGTGTTATCATTATTCAATATAATAATATTTGCTCGGTTAGCGGCACTAATTAGACCACATTAAAACTGTAGTGTCTCCCTAATGGTGCGTAAAGTGCCCACACTCATATTTTTCTCTCTGAGGATGGGCGGCTCTTGCATAGGAGACAGGCAAGCATGGGGCGGATAGGGGTGTGATGCCCCCCAACCCATGCACACGCCACACAGAGTCAGGCGTCTGCCGCGTGGGGCCCGCGTTCCTGCGCGGCGAGTGGGGCCTGCCGCAGCACCTCGGCCCTGCGTCCAGTGCCCTGAAGCCTCGTCTCACCCCCCAGAGCTTTGAACTCGTTGGACTGACTTTGCTGCCCTTCCCTCTTTTGTGTGTATGCGTCTTCAGTTGGTGAGGTTTTTAAGGTTTAGGAGAGCGATTGTGACAGAATTAAAATACTCTTAACTGGAGTACCTTGGCAGAGAACTGGAGGTCCCGCCTCCTAGTTCTGGCCTTTTAGGATCCTCTTCTCAATGGGAATTTTCCTCCAAGAGGCGAGGGTGGGAGTGTGAAAGAAGTGTCCTCAGAGCAGCTCGGGTCTCGGTCATTTTCCCGTGGCTGGTGCCGGCGGCCGGGCGGCGCCCCGCGGCCCTCGGCGAGGGGGGTGCTGAGCTCGGAGAGAGCGCCCCTCCCGCGCGCCGCGGCGAGATCGCTCTGAATATGTAATATACTTGTAACGCGCGCGAAGTGTGATGTGTGTTCGGGAACGGGGCGGGGGGGCGGGGGGGCTGAAGCTGAATTGAGAAGTGGGGGAGAACACAAAACTCACATTATCCTGCGCTATCTAACAATCCGAACATTCCTTTATTAAAACTGCTACGTGACATTTACACTGAGCCGCCAACCTCGGCGTCTAATCCGGGCGAAAACGTACTGCCGCGCCGTGGCTCCCGCGTGCGGTGACGCGCGGTCCGCGGCCAGACCCCGCGGCGGGAGCCCCGGAAGGCCCCTGCCAATCCCGCCACCCCCAGGGGCGGGCGAGGCCCGGCCGCCGGGTCCCCGCGCCCGGGCGCGGCTAGCACCCGGCCTCTCGCTCCACCCCACGCCAGGCGCAGGGATCCGCACGGTAGGAGTGACCGGTCCCGGCTTTCCGTCCTTCCCTCCTCCCACAAAGAAGTAAACTTTCTATGCCCCGCCCCCGGTAATCTGCTCGTTTAGAGCTGCTGTTTTCCTTTTTGTCCGATTCCCCCTCCCGGATCAGTCTAAGTACACGACCAGAACTGCTCAGAGAGCAGGAAGCACATTGATTTTCAGCATGTTCTGCCCACAGACAGGCCCTGACAAGGTTGTTAGA
>PVJI01009490.1:0-57500 GCA_004026765.1 Micronycteris hirsuta | reverse complement strand
ATGATAATACTAAAATGTAAACGGAGCTGGAATAATATTTACTGTGTAATCATTTGGGCTCTGTTAAGCATAGCATGTCCCTTTATCCCAAGAATTGCACTAATTGCTTCCAATGTGAAAATGACCAGGCAGATTTATTTTGTTGGAAGGTTACTTACACCTAATATTTAAAAAGTATGTGTTTTTGTTTTAAAAGCTCATTCTCATCCAACCCCCCTCCCCTTCTAATATTAAGTAGCTGATGTTTTTGTTTGGCTGCTGTTTTATTTGCTGTCAAAAAGAATTTGATGCAAAAACCATTTAAGCATGTATACAACCCATGGAGGGATTCATTTGACCTCATTATACTGCAATAAAGAAGAAATCCAGTTTGTTAAATATCAGCGAACTGCATGCATTTCACATCAGATCATAAGAGCAATGCTTCAAAAGATTATCCCAGAAAGTGCTTAGAAAGATGGAATGGGTTAACTTTGCTTGCCAGAAGGTGTTCTGACAAACACAGGAAAAGAGAGATATGTGCAGCCCCCTTTAAGAGCAGAGCAACTGAAGAAAAAAGAGATTTATGCTTTTAATTAATGGCAATTAAACCATGCCTGTTGGCTTGGCCTATGGCAATTGTTTCCTGCAAAAAGGAGGCCGAGCTGGTGACAAGCATTTGAATCCGCTAAGTTCTGTCAAGGGAGCTGACTCTGCAGGCATCAAAACCAAACTAAATCAATAAAAGAATTAAACTTTTATAAATTGCATTTTGACAAGTATCAGATACCGTTAAGCTTTGATATTATGAATTCCTTGGAGGTGATGCAAACAAGAAGGGCCGCAGTTAGAGATCCAAACAATCAAAGAGGCTCGTTAACATGCGCTGTCAAACGCGTCAGTGCTATTAATTACTACAAATTAATGTGACGCTCTCCTCCTCTGGTGATTGGAATAATAATCAGCCAGATTCATGGAATGAGCACAGAGAACATATGCAACCCTGCCAAAAATAATAAGTTTAAAAAACAGGAGACATTCACAATCTTTGTTTTCAAAGCCTGGCTGGTTTTCTTGCTGCCAGTCGTGACCTCACTTTACCCCATCTTCCCCGTTCCTGGGACCCTCTTCATGTGCTCTTCCCTGCGTGGTGACAGAGGGAGGCGTCGTGTCCTTGCCAATAACTATTGGAGCGTAGAATAAAATCTTTATTGTGCTCCATTGAGGGTGGGGGGGGGGGGATATAACCCTATCCAAAGTGATGATTTTCTGGGATTTGAAACCAAATGCCAGAAGTCCCATCATTTGGCCACTTCCTAACATGAAAACTTTGCTCAGCAGTAAGGTCGCTAATTAAAATTACATGATGCTCTCGCTCTGACAGTGCAGTGAGCAGCACTCATGGGGGGAAAGGAACTCTGCTCAGAGATTCTGGGTATCCAGAATGATTCAAACAGAATTTCCTTCAGCACTTTGTGATATTCTACATCTCCACGTGACCGTTGCCAGGATTTGTCTGTTCCCCTCAGAACTACACTTTAAAATAGAACTAGATTTTCATCTTAACAGCTAGAAAATTTGTGAGTCCAGATCCCAGACCCCCATTTCACCCAGTGAAAAGCCACACCAGACTGGAGTTAAACAAATACTTTTATCATTAAATGTAATCATTTCTATTTTAAAAACATTTAAAGTAAACGTATTACAAAATAGTAATAACATAATTCCTTGTGTTTTCTAATGTATACATTTTTTCTAATTTATTTTACCAAACTGGGCATTTTTATACTGTCCTTAAAGCTGCTTTATACCTTCTACTTTTTGCCTTGTGGTACAATCGCATATGGTTTCTCACATCTGAGGAGCTTCCAAACGTTTTCACTGAATTTTTAGATTAACCAAAGAATGTAATTTAGCTATGTGATATGGGAATTTGTAATAATCTGGGGAGGGGGCTCTTGTATACAGCAGGACTGACAATCTCACCATATAAACTAACTTTTTGAAATTCTCACCTGAGGATATATTTATTGATGGGGGAGAGAGAGAGAAACATTGATAGGTATCTTCCTTTATGTGTCCTGACCTGCCCAAAACCTAGGTGTGTGCCCTGCCCGGGAATCCAACCCACAACATTTCGATGCATGGGACAGTGCTGCCACCAACTGAGCAAGCTGGTCAGGGCTAAACTAACTTTTATTTAGCTGGAGGGGGTGCTGGGTGGAGGTGGGGTGGCCAGGAGTGAACCTCTAATTCTCTCTTTCTGTTGGAAAAAGGATTACAATTTGAAATAACATGCTATCTCTTCCTAGTGGTTTGGGATAAGCCATAGCTCTAGAAAATCATCATTTGCTAACTGTGTTAGTAAGCTACTATGCAGTAGTTGTGTGGGTTTTCTTAATTGAACAGAGACAGAAATGGTAGTAATGTACCTCCTAACTTGCAGGAGAAATGGGGCCAGGTGCGTACTGGTGTTTGGACTAATTATTTGATTTTTACTCTTGACTATACCTAACTGTGTTTTTAACACAGAGAGGAATTATCTTGATACCATCTGGTAGCAGTTTTTCATGTCTGACAAAATTTAAAACTCAGTTTGAAGCTTGGCCAGTGATAAATATGCTTTGGGTTCCATGTGACCTTGGTCAACCTCTGACCTTATACATATTAGGGCATTTGTCTCAAACTGTGGTTACTGTGTTTTATTGATGTGCCTAATCTGTTACCCAGGAGCCACAATTCTTATGATAGATAGGGTATTTGCTTAGATAGTGACAAGGAAGTTTGGGATGATTTTTTTCCTTTTTTCATTGTCAAGAAATGGATCCTAGCTAAGTGTGGATTTAAGTGTAAATTCTCCATTTCAAGGGCTTCTCAAGATCTCTTCAGAAAAAGCATTAAGGGGAGAAGGGGGAAACAAATGCTTTTAAAGCCTCCACAGAAAATTCTGATAGATAAAAGAATGATTCTAAAGATGTGCTTCTTTCCTTCCCTGCATGCTCACTCAGCAAATGCAGAAGAAATTTATTGTTGGAAAGTTGTGTAATCATTTTTATCTGATTACTCGGCAAGATGCTACATACGCTCTGGCTTCTCTCTGTTTTAGAAATCCTGGTTTTATTATAAGGGTGCTTCAGTTCCTCCAAATATCTTTATGGATTTGAAGGGGTTGCTCAAGCTTTGTCACTCACATTTAACAATATAGTTTTCTAAGAGGGGCACATCCTCGCTAAGCCCGACGTGGCATGCAAGCACATACTGACCATCCGCTATGGCCGTAATGCCTCCTGGCAGCCGCAGTCCCCCAGGCAGAGTTCAAACAACACGGGTTTGCCTGGAGTTCAGGATCCCATTAAATCAAATTTGTCAGCTTTCAATTTTTTAATACTAATTTTTTTAATTTATTAAAATTCAAGTTAATAAATGCCCTGTAAATGTGTTGGTGTCCCTTGATATGAACAACATACATCCTAAGTGGGAGAAATGGACTAACGTGTCCACCTTAGCACATACAATTGTCTTTTTCTGGAGAGTTAATTTACAATATGTTTGCATTTATTTCACTATTCCATTATTATTTTGAAGGCCTCTCATTTGTAAATTTGCACATGTATGGTTACAAACATATGTTCATATTTTCATTGTGTGAGAAGGTATTTCTTTCTCCATTTGTTTATACTTTGACTTCCTCCTCCTTTTTTTCTTTCTTGAAATTGTAAGTATATATGGTAGTGGACCGGTAGTTCAATTCACAAATTACCAATTATTTGATAGCAATCAAGTTTGTAGATCCTCGCAAATTTTATACCTGCCAATATTTAACAACTGTTATCCCAAATCTTTTCATGTAAGAAAATAGTGGATGTGGTGGTGATGGGGATGGTAAAGTACTTGAAATTCCATAGACAGGTAGAAATATAGATATATATTCCAAGGCATTTATTCACATACACAGAGACCAGTATAATGCATGACTGCTGATTTCTCAGAAAGTATGTCTTCATTTGAGAGGTGAGTTATCTCTTTCTACTTTGCTCTGCTCATAAAGAAAGTGGCAGATGAATGATCAGCTGTTGGTTATTCTTCAGCATGTGGAGTGATAGATGGAGAGATGCTTTAATTTAGCCCCTTTGCATTTGCCTATACTTTGAGACTTCTGTTTTTTATTATGGTGTGCAGACAGAATGAAGCTTCATATACGTGGGGCAAATTATGATGAGAAATTGCAAATATAGATGTTGATGTTTTTCTCTATTTATTACGTTACAAATTGTCTTGGGAAGGGTTTTGTAAGAGAGACTTTAGATATTTTACAGATGGGTGAGAAACTATTGGAATACACCCCCACACACATTGGTGTTGGTTTCAATCCAAGTTGCGGTTGCTAAAATTACAGTAGTTCTTCTCCCACGTATGGAAATTTTGTGATTTTGGAGAAAAGAAATGACAATTTTACTTCACTACTGTTGCAGTAGTTTTCTAGGCAAGAGGGCATAGAACTCTCAAGTTGGTTTATATTTTTATGGTTATTTTTATGGTGGCTAAAAATAATAGCAAATGTTAAATCCATATCTAGAAAACAAAACAAAGAAAGCACTTTAATAGATAAATCAAAGGAAAAAAGTAAATCAAAGGATAAATTTTGTAGATACATACCATATATAATTTTCAGTTATTGAACAGTTGTTTTTTTCACACTGCACAAAAGACTTTTATGATCTTCCCTTTCTATGGCCCACATTGTAAGGCTTGAGACCTGCATTTATTAACTACCAACACCGTCACTCAAAGACACGCCATCTCTTTTGTTCCTGGTCCTGGAAGGTAGCCTTACTTTTCTCACCTACCTACTTCCTCATGGAGTATTTTCTAGCTTACTTTTTAATAAATTCTGTCCTCCTGGTCAACCCAAATACAAATGTCTAGTAAATGCCTTCGATTACACAAAGTACAACTCATCAACCATCATCACATACTTTATTTAGTCACACAGTTAAACCTCAATGTTTTTTCTCTCTCCATTCAGAAATGGCAACAGCTCCAGCATGGTGTGTGTGCTTCTCCTGGAGTGAACAGGGAAACAGTAGTGTCGAAATGACCCACACACAGCCTGATTCGGGAGGACTACACTAACCTCCTGAGGTCTTGGACAAGTCATTAATTTAATGGAACTCTGTTTTCACATTAGAAAAAAAAGTACTGAAGCTTACAATATTCATGTCAAAAATGCGCCAAACCCTGTTGTATCCCTTGAAGATACAATCATGATCAACAAAAGAAAGGTTCTAAATGTAGACCAGAGAAAAGCGAGAAGAAAGTAAATAAATTTCAGGGGAATTGTTAAATATACTAGGTGTGATAATGCAGAAAGCCAAGGAAACACAAGGAGAGACATCTAACCCGGCCTGGGGATGGTACGAAGGGTTGGGGAAGGCTTCCATCTAAGGCAAAGACGGCGTGGAAACTGGCTAGAGAAAAAGAGAGAGAGGGAGAGGGAAGAGTGTTCCAGGCAGCAGGAAAGGCAGGACTGAAGTCAGAGATAAGAAAAGTCATAGCAAAATCAAAGGATGAACGACATTCATTTTGCCTGGGTCACAGAGTTTGAAGGAGGAGTGCACACATGAGATAAAAATCACTTTCTGATATTAGAGTATAATTGTTCTCCAAGCTCATCTTACTGACTAAATTGGGATAAAGTGTTTCATCCTATAAGGACCATGGCTTCTTTCTCCTTCATTGACATCATAGCCCATCTCAGTCAAAGGCTGGACCAAGGGTGCTGTTTAGTGTAGAACTTCTGCGCTACAAAACTTTATTTGCAAAGATTTTCTCCTGCTCACAAGTTTAGCCATGGATGAAAATAAAGCAATGCAAAAATGTGAATACACAAAACCTTAGTTCAAGACTTGTACCAGTATGCTAATTGTTTCACGATGCGCTAATTGTTTCACGATATAACTACTAGTGCTTATATAAACGACGAGGAAGTCAGTACATCCAGCCTCACACCTTTGAAACATGTTATTCATTTCATTTTTGTTAACACCATATCTCTATCAGCATAATTTTGCTAAATTCCAATGATTTATTTTTATGGTAGTCCTAAACAGCAGAATCATATATGGATAATTTCTAGAGACCTAGTGCGTAACTGATGCTCATAGGTGCCAGTTGTAATGGAAATATTGGTTGAGCCAATGAAAATATATAAGCCTTAGATATATTTATATGACTGTATTTACCAGATAGATGTTTGGTTGGTTCAGTAGCTCTAAAGGGTGACTGGTATCACTATATAGAAAAAAAAATTAAGGGAACTAAAAATACATTTTATTTCTGTTCATTAATCCCTCATATCTATATGGTATGCAATCATTACTAAGCTTTCCAGATACATTAATTCATTTAATCCTTACAACAACATTAGGAAGCAAGAATCTAAATCTCAGACCTAAGGATTACATAGCTCCAAAGGCCAAGTAACAAAAAATATAGCGAACACATTTTGAGAAGGTGGGCCTAGACATGGCATTTACTCTGGAGTCAACTTTTAAGAAAAATCATAGGAATTTCAAGACTTTTATTTTATTATTTTTAATTTTTGGAGACTTTCACTTCTGTTTTTCTAATAATAAGTCGAAATGAAAACAATTTGGTTATTTGTTCTGTTTTACTTATATAGATTCAACATGTCTTAGAGTTGAAATCTTTTACCTATGCATTAAAAAAGGGTCTTTCACCTCTTATTTGAATGCTCAGTTCTAAGAAGGGGAGCATCTTTTTTTTATTGAGATGAAATTTCCATGTAGTAGCTTGTCTCTACTGGTTCCTGTTCTTTCCTTCACCCACAGGCACTGTCCGTTCTTCCACAGTTTCTCATCTGAGATGGTTCCCAGGGTCCTGGCTGCACAGGGAGTGGGTAAAAGCTCGCCTTCTGGCATCAGGGCTTGTTATGTGACTTCACCATGTAACAAAACTAAATGATTGTGAGGGTTAAAAGTAACAACCCGTGTGACATACTTAGCATAATATTCCATAAATTATTTTCTTATTTTTTTCTTTACTTTTGTTTTATTTTTTATTTTATTTTTTATTACTATTTTATTTTATTACTATTATTAATCTGGTCACCCTATCAATATATTCTTGTTTGTCATTGTGCCTGTTAAAATTCAGACAAAGTATTTCAGATGTAAGCCATATGTTTAGCAATTAATGAATTTGATTACTGTTCCCCTAAGGCTCGGCAGAACAGAATATCTCTTTCAATACAATAAACAAACCATATGCATAAATACCATGATTAGATTCAGATATGTAAATAGGGACATGATCTTCTAACACTGAACAAGTTATTTTAAGGATTTGTTTCCGAAGGTGATATAAGATGTGACATGACTGATACAAAACGACAAGAATGTTTACACCAAGTGTAAGCAAAAGACTTGTTCACACTAACTAAAACCCTCCCCTTACGTTAGCAGCGGGTGTTCCCCAGCTACAAAATTGAGTGCTGGGACACCAAAGAGAGAATACCAGCAGACAGGAGTTTGTAATCTCATTATCAATAGCTGGTGTATTACAGCCATAGTGGCCTACTGTTTTAATATTGCAGCACGCTAGGCTGTTTTTCAAATACATTGTCATCAGCCTGGAATTACCTATTGGAAAAATTCATAGGTCCTGCTATTGTTATGCTGCTGTGTTAGAGATGAAAATCTTCTTTACTCAGGTAGGAGCCAAAACAAACCAACCAAAACCAAGAGCTCCCCTGTTTTCTACTCCCTTTCTTCCATTAACTGTAGAAAGGGAAATAGGTGCCTTTTCATATCTTCACAGAGTCTCATGTATGTACATGGATGGATGAAGGGAGATTACATAACTAGATGATGACATGGCCATGGAAAGATGAGGGGCAGGTAGAGGGAAGAATGGTAAGATAGCTGGGTGGGTAGGTAGGTAAGTAGGTATGATAGCATATGAGGTGGAGGACACTCTCATAGAAAACACCTCAGGCTGAGTATCAAGACACTTCAATTTCAGTTTTGACTCTGCCTTTAACTTGCTTGTGATTTCACTTAGTCCCTTAACCTCCCTCTCTTGACTGTTGCAGTAAAATAGGGGTGTTGCCAACTAGCATGTTAGGCAATATTTGTAGGTCTTGAACCCTTAAGAGGTAGCTCTGCAAATCCACTATCACTATCCTACTTGCCACTGTTCCTCCTTGTCAATGGTTTGCCAGGATTCTCAGCGGGAGACATGCTGTTACTACACACAACCCCCAGCCGCACTCTCAAAAATTCCCATGTTTCCAGAAATGAGAAGTGGTTTGGCGTATCTGGGACTGAATGATGTCTAGGTTCTACTCAACTAAATTCAATGATTCAACGTACATAAAAATAGCCTCTTAAAATTCTCCATTCATAATATATTTCCTATGAACATGATCTTTAGTGGGAACACTAATTTTTCTAAAGTCTGAGGAGCAGGCTGTTTTTTCAGCTACCCGATTTTCTTAGTTCCAGCCCCATAGAAGAGGCTCAAATCTTCAGCAAAAAGATGACATGTGGAAATTTACCACAGCTTCAGCCTTCCCTCTCTGTGCTATGTCTTCCCATAGTGACAAGGCTCTTGAAGGGGCCTGATAACTTCCTGCTTTTTTAAATTCCCATATTGCTATAAAATAAGAGGAAACTTGGAAATTAGTAAGTATACATCATAAACAGGGGTATCCAAACTTTTAGCATCTCTGGGCCACACTGGAAGAAGAATAGTTGTCTTGGGCCACACATTAAATACACAAACACTAATGAAAACAAAAATATCTCATTGTGTTGGACCACATTCAAAGCCATCCTGGGCTGCATGAGGCCTGTAGGGCCATGGGTTGGACACGCCTATTACATCTTTTACTGGCATGTCTGTTGTCAACTCAGGCTCACCACCACCCTCTTCTGGCCAGGAACTCCCTTTCTCACAATCCCCCAACCTATGGTCCTGGTCAGGCTTAGCATCTCTTCCAAAAGGAGAAATTCCTGGGAGAATTGAAAGACTGCAGAGGAGGGGCCAGAATTCTCAGGATGCAGTTACAGTAAGAAGCATGAGTAGATATGAGGTTCTAAACAATTACCTCAATTGGTGCTACAAACTGAGATACAGTTATCCCTCACCTATCATGGGAGTTACATTCCAGAGACCCCATCGATAGGTGAAAATCCGCGAAGTAGCAGCATTATATTTATTTTATTATTTATATATATTTTAAAGTTTTATAAACCCTTCTCGCACTCCTATAAACCTTTCCCACTCTCTTATTAATCTTTCCCACACTCTTATAAACACTTCACATGCTCTTCAACACTTTCTACACTCTTAAACCTACGTAATTTTAACAACATATAAAATTCTATATGGGTACTCACCAGTGAAGTATACTACAACTTGAATGATAAAGAGCATGAATTATGTAGCTGTGCAGTACTGATGGCGATGAAGGTGATGATGATGAGATGAATGTGCTGCACAGCCAGGAAGAGCATTACGGCTCTTCTGAAGGCACCACTTCATTAGGCGCTTCATCAGGTGGTGCAGTATCTTCGCCCTGGGTCATACCTTCTATTTCCACTAAAGGCATAGGTGTAACTGATCTCTTTATCCAAGTGATGAACATAGTTATGGGGAGTTGCTGGCACTGCTTTTTCTTCTGAATGAGAAGGTTTTTATAAACTGACATGCCACTCTCTATTGTATTTACAAAGTGCAACAAACGAAGCATCCTGGGGTCCCATTCTTCAGCCACTCGCTGAAGTTCTTTGGCCATTCTGACCATGGTTACAAGACAATCAAGTGTTAGGCCAACCTCCTCCTCTTCTCCGACCCATAGTTCTTCTTGTTCCTCATCCTCTTCTTCACTTGCTGACTTTGTCATCTCTGTCAAGTGTTCGTCCGTCAATGGTTGTGAGTGGACATCCTCAGGGGCAGCTTCTGCATGCAGAAAAACGCTCTTGAGTCCAAAACATCTCTGAAATTTGTCACACCAGCCCTTGCTGGCACTGAATGGGGTTGGTCTGGTGGGAGAAGCACTTGATGGTCCTGCTTCTGCATCATCATCCTTGTCTTTATCCTCGTCACTGTTGTGAACGTCTGTGTTTTCTGCAAAACTATCATAAAGTTTCTTGGCCTTTGTCCAGATGGTGTTGGTATCCAGCGAGATATTCTTTTTCCTACAGTCATTTATCCACAGGGCCAATGTAGACTCCATCCTTACAATGGCCTTATTGCAGGAAGTGACCACCCTCTTTGCAGTCTTGTTAAAAGTCATTGTTGCCGTAGACCTAATATTCTTCTCGTCTTTCTTTATGTAGGGAACAGTAGATTCGTTGATCCCATAATGGCAGCCTACAGCCTCATAGCTCTTGCCTTCCTTTAACATGTCGAGAAGTTCCACCTTTTCTTTGATGGTAAGCATATTCCTCTGGCGCTTGGGTTCACTGCCAGAAGCCTTAGAAGGCACAGAACATTTGTGTGGCATTGTAGGGCTTGAAATAAATTCAAACTTTTACGAAAATTTCACAAAAACACAACACCGCAGAGCAACACTATGCATAGCGATCAGACGTCGATGTGAAGTGGACAAGGAGAGATGCTGAATGTATGGGCACAGTGTGGGAGAGCAAACAGACTGATGCCACAGTCACTGAGCCAATCAGCGCCCAGGATACAGAGCACAGTGCTGTGGTTGGTCGCCTTCCATTCCATCAGCCAATTGTGTGCCGTGCGCAATCTCACATTAGCAAACTTGTGCAAGCAGTAGTGGTGTACTGCATTTCCATTGTGTCCAGTATGGCATTCATCCACGGATGAAATACATACTGTATTTTATTTCGATTTAATATTCTTTTAATATGTTTGAATTAACATTTTTATATATTTTATATTGTTTTAAAATTTTTAGGCAAAAATAATTAAAATCATAAATATTATATAAATACCTATGTACCGCAAAATCCCACAATATAGCGAAAACTCCATGATACAGAATTAGATATATATTTTTTAAAAACCCTAGATACAGTGAAGCCGCAGTAAGTGAACTGCAATACGGCGAGGGACAACTGTACAGGGCAGGAGCTTTCCAGAAATTCTTAAAATTTGCACTCTAGTGAGTCACCTGCTTCAGTATGGTAGCCTGAGATCATGTTTGGTGGCTTCCCTGATCTGGGTTCCTTAACTCTTTCAGTGGGTGGGTATGCTTCTAATTTCCTGCATTGAAACCCTTCACACTTGAGGTACACAGAGTGGCATCCCTTGTCCTGACCGCATCTGGGCTGTGTATGCATCACGGTCCAGATGGAATGTATAGACATTACCTGTTTCTACTACTCTGGGTATGTGAATCCCTTTTATAATATATCTGATGAGCTGACATTCAACTTGTTCTTAAACACTTAAAGAGATATGGAATTAATAGCTTCAGAGACAGCCCATTTTATCACAGAATTGCCAAAATTGATGGAAAGTATATTATAGTGTACAGTAGAATGATCACAGGTTGTTTTTTTATTCAGAAAAGCCTAGCTTTGCATCCTATGTTTGCTATTTATAAACACTGAACAACTTGCTTATCAGCCTCAGGTTGTTTTTTTGTTTCTTTGTTTTTTTCCTATAAAGTGAGGGCAGTAATTGTAGCCACTTTTTCAGGGTTGTCATAAGCATTAAATGACATCAAGTTTATAAAACATCTTTTCCTTATACTAACCACAAGTCAGCATCTATATAACTTTCACCCTTTGGACCTAATTCTGTCCTCTGGAGTCATGCCAGTAAGGCCCCAGCCGGCCCACAGAACAGCTTTGTGAGAATGAGGGAAAGGCAGTCCCTTTGGCTGCCTCTGCCTGCTATCAGGGCACATGGTTTGGTAAGTAGAGCAAGAGCTGGATTCCAGCCCCCTCACCTCTCAACTGAGCACCCTTGAGTGCAGCCTGAAAAACCACCCACTAGGTCACTGCATGCAGATCAAATATATCCTCTTATGAAAATCCTTCTTGTATTTTAAGACTTCTCTCAATTCCTCAATTCACCCTTCCTTCCTTACTAAACTAAACATCACCAACTGGATGAGGACTGCCCCATAGTGAAATAGCAGTGCACACTCCGTTTGTGAGTGATTCAGCCAAAGGATGGATGAATTGGAAGACAAATTAAACCAACTAAAAGTCATTTACATTAAGGTGCAACCCTAATCATTCATTTGCATTTTTGAATGTTACTGTAGAGGTTTATCCTATTGTTAAAGATTGTTGGACGTCAGTGAGAGCGTGGGGAGGAGTGTGTGTGTGTCTCCTGCTGGGTATGGGAAAGGGGAAGGCATGTGAAATCCTGACTTGGCCTGCACAACTGCACCTGAGGGCCTCTCTTCCTTCTTCCTTCCACATGACTTAGGGGGTGGCGGGGCCCGGGGTTGATACCCGCCTCCCCTCCGACAGCAGCCCACTCTTAACACTCGTGTGGTCCACAGCAAGAGAACAGACGGATGCCGGTAAGTCATATTTCTAAGTACTTAGAAGTTATAAATACATTAAAACTGTTAAATAAAATGTTCTATTTTCCTGCTTTAATAGTTATTTATCATGGCAAACTTGAGAATATATGAGCAAAACTTTTTTATATGACTGACAGCAAAATATCAAAGATGACTGAATTATTATTGTACATGTCTAGGTGTTTTGTTGATAAGCCAGTGATACTTGGATGAATGATACATAATTCATTGACAATTATATATTTATTATATAAATATAAAATTAATTTGTCTTACCTTCATTTTACCAAAATCACTAGTTATATTGGTATAACTTAAGATTTTCATATGTGCTCTATTGCAATAATAACAAATTAACCAATATTTATTAAGTCACTGTAGTTTATATATACATATGAATATTTACATATATATTTTTAAATTCATTTCAATTTCGAGAAATATCCCTCTTATAAGGCAGAAGCAACTGAAATCATCGAAAAGTTATTAAACTAACAATTAAATTTTGCACTGAACTTTATACACAAATTTACATATATTCAAACTCTTGTGAAGTCACATGTGACAAAGTATCATTGAAAAAATATTATAAACTTTTAATATCAAATGTTTGTTTTAAATCTTTTAAAAAAGATTTTATTTACTTATCTTTAGAGACAGGGGAAGGGAGGGAGAAAGAGAAGGAGAGAAACATCAATGTGTGGTTGCCCCTGGAGTGCCCCCCATTGGGGACCTGGCCCACAACCCAGGCATGAGCCCCAACTGGGAACTGAATTGGCAACCCCTTGTTTCACAGGCCTGCACTGAATCCACTGAGCCACACTCGTCAGGACTCAAATGAGTTGTTATTTTAACATGTGTATGTTAATTAAATTTATTTATTTATTTAATTAATTTATTTTAGAAAAGAGGGAAAAGAGGGAGATATAGAGGAAGGGAAACATCAATTGGTTGCCTCTTATTCGCACCCTAACTGGGGACCAAACCCACAACTGGGAATCAAACCAGTGAACTTCCACTTTGTGAGACAATGCCCAACCAAGTGAGCCACATCAGTCAAGACTAAAAGAATATCATTTAAGGAAACATCTAGATATAGATTATATTTCTTACATTTTTATTTCAAATTTTCTAATATTTGGTTATTATATAGAAACCCAAAATTAGCAGGACATTATTTAACTTACTCCAATTTCTCTTCAATTAAAGCTATACTCTGATCTATGATGGCCAAAAACATGATTTCCATTAAAATCAGAAACTACTGGGAATTATTTGTACATGAATGATCTCTTTGATAGGTAAACATTTTCATCTCCTTGCTCTAATGTCCTTATATTTTATTGGAGTATTACTTTTATTGTATATTGTCAACAAATATATTACAGCTTATTTTTATTTAGAAAAAATAATGGTTCTAACATTTTTTAAAGTATTTTTAGTCCTTTAAAAAGTGAAATACGCAAACTTAGATCTTTTAAATTTTTTTTTGTTAATTTTAAGTAATATTAATAATAAGTCACAGTTAATATGAAATAAGTAGGGATAGTATGAATTCAAAATTAATCTTCTCCCGTCTCACGATGCATATTGTATTTGAGGTCCTCCTGTTGTTTCCGTTGACTCCTGTGGTGCATCTTTGTGTCTCACCCAAACTCAACCCAGTTGCTTTAACAGACTCGGACAGCAGTCCCGTCACACGCATCCACGGGTGATTTTAAGGTCATTGCTTTGTTTCATCAGAGTATCTTGTCTTTGGGAAGATTCAGAAAATACAGTATATGATCTTTGAATTGCTGTCGAAACGGTTGACATCATGTCTCCTAATAACAAATTCATATGTGTGCTGTATATGACAAACACTCAAGTATTTTTGGATTTTTGACCAATATTCTGTATGGTTACTTTCTGTTTATCAACCACATTGCCACCATTATATCTTAGAGGTTGCCCCCCAGTGAATTTTAAATTGTTTAAAGCTAAATAAATAAATTATTTAAGGCTAAATTTTAATGTTAACTTTTGAAAATTTTAATTATATCTTATTAAACATTTTGATAACAGTAAAATTGTTTGCAATTTTAGCATTCAGAGTTCCATCTACTTACCAATGCAAAGAATAGGTATTATGCCTCCTAGAAGTTACATTTAGACTAACATCATTTTAGAAATGAGATGAATTGTTAGAAAATGTTCCTTTTCTGTTCTGTGCAACTGTAGTGAATACTATAGCAATTCCTGAGTACCTGAGGAACCAAGATAGAACAGAAAGAGATATAAGGAGATGGATGCTTGGGGCTGTTGGAGAATGTACTTTATTATGCAAAAATCTTATGCATTCACATACCTGAGAGGAAAGATTGGACAAGTTAATTGGTCTTTTCTGTTACCAAAGGGCTTCTGCCAGTCAAATCCTCCCACCCTCCAGGGCACTGTGGTCTCCTGCGTAGAAGGCGGCACAATTCACAAACACTCCTGACTTCAGACTGTTTAAGGGACAAAGGGCAAGAGAGGAAGAGAGGCACTTTCCTGAGTCTCAAACTGTCAGGAGAGCGGGGCACTGATGTCAGTGCTGATCACCACTCCCTGGTGAAAGAGGTGCCTGTGGGTTCTTTAATACATGTATTTGCGTGTGTGTTTGTGATCAGCGGAGCCCCAAAGACTGGTCCTGCCAGGAAGTTCTCTTGTCTCTGTGAAGGTCTGCCTGAGTCTATCTGTGCCTCAACCCACATCACCCACCCCTGGGCCTTCTTTGCCTGAGGGGGCCAGGTTTAGTCTCCTCCCCTCCCCTCCTTCAGCACCAAGTCTTCCAGATACATCCTTTTTGGGGGGAGGGTCTTGGAAGCTCTTGGTCAAGATTTATTGCTTTTTAATGTCATCACACTCCCTTTTCTCTATCCTAGAATGGACCCCTCTTGTTATAAAGTTGTTGACCAAAAAGACATTGACTCTCCATTAAAGGGGGTTATGCTGTAATTTAAGGATGACCTAAACCCTGGCCACCCTCCTGAGTCCAAGAATTAAGGAAGTCTTCAGTAAGCAGGAACTCCTGTTTCTTGATTTTATTTTTGCCTTTTTAAAAAAGAATTTACTGTTATGGCATTCTGTTCTGTGTACCATGGATCTAGTGACCATGACAAAGTTCTCAATACTATGCTACAGTTTAATAAGGTCAGACATACTTAATAGTAATCAAGATAATGGGAGGAAAGTGCTCGTTACAATGCTTGGCGTGAAGTCCTCTGTGTATGGTAGCTTTTTAATGGGATTACTGTGATTGTGAATTTAAATGGGCCTTTACGGTTTCCAGTGCACTTTCAGATACAGTGTATGGTATGATCACTCTGATTACATTGTGAGGTGTGTGGGGAGAACACCTCCCTTCAGTGAACGGTAAAGTTGGTGCTCAGACAGCTGAAATCCCTAGAAGACCCTTTACATGGCAGACTGGAGTACCAGTTTTCTCATTCCTACTGATCAAACACAAGCAGTGGTATCTTTTGCCCAAAGCAGGAAAACAACATTTTTCTTATTTTCACCAAAATAAGTGCTGAAATACCCCCAAATAGGAAAACATCTTGAGCCTAACATACATACAACATTAGTGGCATCTTTAAAATTCTGGGTATGGATTTCAGTAGAATGAAGTTGAGTTTTCCAGGATGCAGGATTCCAGGTTTCCTGCTTATGGAAAGCGTGGGTCAGAGTTGTGTCTAACAGGTCGCTCTCCCAAGTCGAAAGCACTTGGCAGACAGAGACTCCAGGGTGGTTCCCAAGTCAAAGCACAGCAACTAGCGGCTGAGCGCTGCTGGAGACTTGGCTTTGCTTTCCCCACACCCTCAGCGATACATGTCCCCACTGTGTTCTCTTCACAGGCATGGAGACGCTCACTAGAAGCCCTGAAAGGCCTTTCCCCTAGCATGAATCACTCCCTGATTACTCTCCCCGCCCCAGCCTCCCTCCTCTGTGTACTTCCATTGCATTTGTGGTCTCTACTACAAATTAGATTTTAAGCAACTTAAGGGAAAAGGTTATGTTCATATTTTTGTATCAGTCATAGTACACAATGCTGAACACATATAGAGGCTTAATCATACTTATTGATGGATTGAATATACCCATTGATGGATTGAACCAGAAATCCTCAAACTTTTTGGTGCCATAACTCCTTTAGACTCTCCAAAGTGATTGATACTTGAAGATCAGGCACCATCATGAACAACACAGCAACCATCTGGACCAGGAAGTTCATGACCAACAAACTACTTCGGCAAAAAGAAAAAGTCATTAAAGTCCTTCACTTGGGAAGGCAATAGTACCTAAGACAGAAATTCAAGAAAAACTAGCCAAAATGTATCAGACCACACCAAATGTCATCTTTGTGTTTGGATTCAGAACCCATTTTGATGGTGGCAAGACAACTGGCTGTGGCATGGCTTACAATTCCTTGGATTTTGCAAAAAAAAATGAACATAGACTTGCACGTGGATGGTATGAGAAGACCTTAAAAAACAGTGCAAGGACAGAATGGAAAAAGTCAGGGGGACTGCAAAGGCCAATGCCAGCTAAAAGGACTTAAGTTTCTTCGGTGACTTTATCAGTGGGGTCATGCAGAATTTTCACAAAAAAATTTAATAAACTAAGAACTTCTGTGTGAAAAAATGATTGAGAATAAAAGGATATTTTGTTTATGGGGGTTATATCTATCCAATACTTAACAATATTAAAAATTTAAACCGAGGAAATTTTGAAATATCTCTGCAAAACAACAACAAAAAAACCCAGAAGTGTGCTTTTCTTTGCACTTCTGAACAGATGCAAGGCAAACTTTGGGATTTCAAAATAACAATTCACTGGACAATACTGTGGTTACAGAGATTATACCAGGTATAATTGAAGATAACTTAGAACATGGGAGTGCTTCAAACAACTGAATTAACTAAAATGTTCAGGGGCATGTTTCTACCCCTGAATCTACCTTAGAAAATTCTAGAAAACATAAGGTTACAGAAGCATACAATCCATAAACTGTCAGAGCAATAACATTACCCCATGTTATGTAGTCTCTAAAAAATCCATTGTACATTCATGAGAGAATAGGAGTGAAGTAGGCCAATAGCATTCCATCAGTATTATAAAAATAGTTTGACTTCAAGGATTCCCCTGAAAGAGACTTGGGGACCCCTGAGGGTTCCAAGACTGGACTTCGGAAACCAGCAGATTAAATTACTGTCTTGGTTAATTAGACCGCTTAAAGATGTTCATTACACAAAATCACTACCAGAGAATTACAGGAAAATTAGAAACTCTTTACAGTGATTGGCATTTGTATTAGTCATGCAGAGCTGGATTAGTTATTCATCTACTCGTATTAGTCATTTAGTTACCCCTAAACTTAGGGACTTAAACCCATAAACATTTATGATCTCACAGTCTCTGTGGGTCAGGAACCCCGGTGCAACTTAGCAGAGGGCCTGTGGCTCAAAATGTCTCATGAGGTTGCATTAAACTTTGGACCAGGGCTGTGGTCTCATATGAAGAGTCTCTTTGGGAATCTGCTTCCAATCTTGTGCATCTGGTTGTTGGTAGGATTTAGTTCTTCACAGACTATTGGGTGGAGGCATCAGTTTCTCACTGGCTGTGGCCTGGAGGTCCTTGGCCCATGGACTCGTCCATAGGATAGATCCCAGGTTAGGGGCTGGCTTTCCTCGGAGCAAATGAGCGGGAGAGCAAGAGAGGTGTCCCAAGGTGGAAGCCACCATCTTTTTGTAACCTAATCAGGTAAGTGACATCCTATTTCTTCGGCCATATTCTATTTGTCAGAAGCAATTTAGTAAGTCCAGCCCACACTCAACGAGAGGGGGCTTCCAGGGGTAAGAATATCAGGAGGCTGAGGTCACTGATATCTACCTTAGAGGCTGTCTACTATAGCGTTGTCTTCATTCAAAAAGGAAAGGTATGATTCAGAAAATGAATGATAAGCAAAAAGCCAGCTCTTCTCATTATTCTGCTTTTTGCCCAGCTTCCTCTTGTTATATAACTAACGCATCTCCTTTCTTCCAAGTTTAAAATTCCTGTTACCAATGAGCAAGGTGATTTCATATTGGTGAGAAGGGCCTATTGAGATATTTTAAGATTAGAGCTTTATGACTTTGGTTCCTCTTACTTCAAGTTCATCAGACTATTTTAATAAACACTTCTCATCCGTGGGTGTGTTGCACTCCTAGTTGTCCTTCAAAATCCACCTTTTCCGTATTTCTGATCCCACGGCCACCTCGCTAACAAGGGCACTCCCCAGCTGCCTGGCAGGAGTAGTGACCACGGGTCTAAAGTGTAGGGTGATGGGATGTGAGAAGAAGAGATGTGTGCAACTTCTGTGTCAGCACCACTTAAGAAGGGCTTCCTGTGCCGGATGTGCACTCATCACCCTCCCTACAGCTGGAAATGGCGACAACCCCAGCAGCTCGGAAGCCGTTCGTTGGGAAGGCGGGTCCATCCTGGCTGCGTGGGGCAGAGGGGCCCCTCCAGCCTGTGTCAGCCACAACAGCCAGAGAGAAACAAACCTCTGTCTTAGTTAAGTCACTATTTGGAGGGCCTCGTTGTTTTTAAAGCTTTGTTATTCTCCAGTGATAACATTCCACGTAAATTAGACTAGGAAACTAAGCCGAACTGCTTTAGTTAAAACCACTGTTTTAGTCTATAGCGAGGGAAGCTGTGCGTGGGGGGGCGGGGCAAACAGGGGCTATGCGGGAACTCAGTACTTGCCGTTTCATGTCGCTGTGAGCCTAAAATTGCTCTAAAAATAAAGTTTATTACTTTAAAACAAAACCCTGTTTTAATCTTAATAAGAAAAAATATTTCTTTCATTCATTCATTTACATCATTCAGCATCTATATGAGCACCTACTATGTGCCAGATACATTGGGGATATTGTGCAAACTACAGTTACATTCATTATCCTCATGCAAATTTCTGTTTAGGGAAATCCAAGTTAAATAAGCAATTACGCATGGATTAATTAATTACAACTGTGATAAATGATAAGAAGGAAAGTATAGAGTGCTGTGTGAGTATGTAATAAGAGGCTGTAACAGAAATCACGTACATTTTAAAAGAAAATAGATACATGCTCAATAAAAATAATTTCATATTTCTTACGATCTTATTTCTCAAAAGAGATGCCTTAAGCAGTAAAACATAAAAGTTGGTACGTGGCCTTAACATCGGTGTCTTCATCTGTAAAGTCCAGATAAAGGTACAGTTAACTCTCACACGGTATTTAGCTTTTCCTCTGTCCTGTATCTCCATCGCTACCCCAAATTTTCACATGCGTAACGACTTAATTTTTTACAACAGCTAATTTTTTTTCCAACAGCACTGGATTTAAATAAGAGACTTTTTGTTCCCAATGATTATCTGAATATGTATAGAAAAGGACGTTTGTATTCATATTTTAAGGAGATAAAATAAGTTTGAAGGAGAAATCAGGCTAAGACCCAAGAGAACAAGTTTAAGATCAACCTGACGTTTCACTTTTTTGTGTTGACCTGTGAAGAAAAAAAAAATAGCTGAATATCTACCCTAAAGGCCACTTTGCTAATGTACCGGTGACTTGGGTACATTTGTGAAGTGCTTTGAGGTCACGGGAAGATTGATAGACCCCAAATAACGGATCTGGGGTAAGACTTCCTGAAGACAAGCGCTTGGAACAGTTGTGGTTTCCATTTACTGGGACATCAGTTGTTCTTTTGCTCTCCTGTAATTATTTCCCTGTGGAGATAACATGGGAATCGGGCTGGAAAGTTAAAACAGAGATAACTTGAAACTTTGTACCTATAAGAAGTCAGAGCTGCACCCTGGCCAGGGGGCTCAGTTGGTTGGAGCATTGTCCTGATAAACCAAGGTTGTGGCTTTGATCCCTGGTCAGAGTACATTCAAGGATCAACCAAAGAATATATTTAGTAAGTGGAACAACAGCTCAATGCTTTTCTCCCCTTCCCCTCTCTCGCTCTAAAATCAATAAATACAAATTTAAAAAATCAGAGAGACAGTAAGTAGTTAATTAAGCACATTAAGTTACTACATCCAGCCTATTTGGTTCAAACTCTGGCTCTGGCACTTTCTAGCTGTGTGACTTTGAATAAGTTATTTAACCTCTCTGTTCTTCCATTTCCTCATCTGTAAAACGAGGCCAAAAATAGCACTGACTTTATACGTCGTTGTAAGGATTGAGTTTTAACCCATGTGGCATTCTTAGAACCGGAGTTTGACACGTGACAAGTATTTGTCGTTAGCTATTATTAATTCCACTGGGATAACATTTTTCATTTACAGTAATTATGACATGTTAAGTTAGGTTAACCTAACCGTTAACCCATTAACCAAGGGGGTCACATAGAGCAGCAGCGGTCCCCAAGCTTTTCCCCACAGGCTGGGGAGGGAGAAGCCAGGGCAGAGACAAGAGGTGGAGCTCAGGTGAGCTTCACTCCCTCCCCAACCCCCACCTCCTTGTGGATGGGGGTTGGGGTGGAAACAGGAGGCAGAGCTCAAGCAAGTTTTGCTTTGGACCAGGCCACAGCCTTGTACTGTCCGTGCCAGGGGGTTGAGGACACCTGACACAGAGGCAAAAAAGAAAGTGCAGAAAAGAGTTCTTTGAATGATCAGAGAACATTTTGTTCCCAGAGAAAACTCAGTTTGTTTTATACCATATCCCAGAGGCTCCACCTGACTTTGCCTTTTCCTGGTTAGAAAAATAAAAGTATCACTCCTTGTTTTCTGCCTTCTGTTTTGGTTAAACTTGGACCCCTAAATTCAAAGTATAGCCATGGTCCAGTTAAGTTTTCCCACCAAAGCCTACACTCCACTTGAAAATGCATTCTTTCTGGTTTATAGTTTTCTCTACATCCTTGGAAAGAATTTAAAATCTCATCAGAAGCACCAGACTTTCTCAGCAAGTCACACATCCCCAAAGCCAAGCTCAATCACACCTCTCAGTGAAAGGAACCCACTCTCCAGAAGGAGAGTGACGGGCCGCTCCTCAGCACAACATAAATTAATATCACAGCTGCCACTTTTCATACAGAAATCAAAACCAGGTTTTCAGTTTGTAAACATAAACTTCACAGACCCACTGTAGGATAGAGAGTATTCCTAAGTATTGTGAATTTGCAACACCCAGAAAAACCTCCCGAGTGTTATTTACAGCATTTGCTTCACAGGGAGGAGAATTAACATTTCAGTGGTTCAGGGAACAAACGCACAGATAGGAAAGAAAGCTAGCAAATTATTTAATGATTACTTTGTAAAAATATGTCACTGTGCAAAAAAGTGTTTGGAGATACACTGAAGGCCTCTGTCACTGTATGGCACTTCTTCATTATCACTTCAATAGCCATGAATCCAGGGGGTGGGCACGAACTCCTACTATCCGTGTCTTCCATGAAACACTTCATATAAAAATAATGACTTTTGTCCTCGGAACCCCATCCCCATATTTTAGAAAACATTGTGTTCCTACCTTAAAGCAGCACTCTTTTTTCTGTCTCAAACATTTGATACGCTGTTTGCAGCAGTGGTGCTGAGCGAGCATTTATTTGCCTTTCACCATTCCTGATGAAGTATTATCAGTGATGTGGTCTTCCCTAACTCTACCTTTAAAAAAACATTTACAATGGGATCAAATAAAAACACATCAGATTGTCTCCCCTTGGCAATGCTGGGTGAATTTTAAATTTCCCTTTTCACAACAGAGCCATCACTGCGGAACTCTGAGGGCAGACTGATGCTTTCCTAGTACCTCAGTGTATCAGAACCTGGATTTGTCGGCAACAGCTGCAGCAAATTCCCCTGACTGAGAAGAATTACAAGTATTATCACCTAGATCATTAAACTGGGTTCATAGATCGCAGAATGTCTTCAATCAATTCATCTAAGATAACTTGAAGCCAGCTGGACCCCCTCAGTGAGAACTTGACTTAATTGGGCAATAAGTGGCTGGAAAAGGTGCATGCTATTTGATAAAATTACCGAGTGAGCAAGTGATTACAGTTTGGAGAAGCACTGAGCATAGACCGCAGGTCAGCCCTTTCAGGGAGGGCTAAGTTAATGTCCACTATTAAGTGCTGCTGTGAAAAATGGTGGCTTGCTTGGAGCTCAGATGGAAAAGAGGATCCAGGTCAGGCTCCAGCTGATGGAGTGGGTGAGAGGCGCACATTTATCATCCCCTTGGCCTCATTTCTGCCTTGGTAACAGTCCCACACTAACCACTTCTGTGGTTGCCTGATTTTCTGTCTGCCTCTGATACCCCAGCCAACAAATCCATCTGGAAGGAAAAACCACTTTTTCCGCAGTAATGTCCCAAGAGTCTTTTCCACAGAAACGTTAAGGAATCAAGAAGTCGACGAACATACCATTTACACATACATATCAATAATTATCTCTTCCTCCAGTGACGAGATTGAAGTGTTACTGTTGGCATGTTGCGTGTCTACATTTTATCAGCGCAGCTTAAGAAAATGGGCAAATTGAAATTGGAATACCAGACTGGTGGCAGAAATTATTAAACATAACCCCCCTTTCTTCGTGCTGAAACAAAGGTTTCTTAACATACTGCTTTCATGGCATTTTTTTCCTGCCAGTAAACATTTTAGCCAGTTTGAAAAAAAAAAAAAAAAAGAAAGAAAACTTTTGACAGATTTAGTTCAAGATTTCAGGTTAACAGACTGCAACATCACATTGTCGCTTGAATTATTGGTGTGAGACAATGATACCGTATTACTCAGGAGAAAGTCCCGAGATGACGGTTCCAGCACACCGTGTACTCATTTACTCTTCCCCAGAAATATACTTGTTTCATGGGTTTTTACTAAACATAGTAATTTTATTAAATAATCATCTTCAAGTAAGTAGAAAGACGGGAAGTAATTCGATCAAGGCCACAGTCTGAACTATAGCCTAAGCAAGCAGACTCATTTAAGTCGGCCTCAGATGAATGAGTTCTTCAGCTTGCAAATGCAACTGCATCGTGGTATGCCTCCAACTCTGTTTGTTAACTTACATTTGGAGTTATGACCAAAGGTTCTGAGCTTCACTTTGCTCATTAGTGTGTCATTTGGGGAGATGCAAGTGGCGTGCTATGGACGAAATCAGTACACAGCGCTCGAACAGTCATGTTCGCTCCATTCTAGCTGCACAGTCCTCCTTCCCAAGTGGGAAATGCAACTCCGTGTTGGAGCCTTTGCACCTCCTGTTCCCTCAGGCCTGTGCTCACAGGTCACACCCTCACACAGACCTCAGTCATTCCAAGCAAAATAGCCACCTGCCATCCTCCTCCATTCTTTGTCCTACTTAATCTCTACTTATATGATATTATATATTTATGTGCTTATTTTTATATCTCCACCAGTAGAATATGAGCTCTATAAAGATTAGGGCAGGGTTTGTCTTGTTCGTAGCTGTATCCCCAGTATCTGGCATCTATAATATACTCAACAAACATGAATGAATGAGTATCTTGTCCAAGAGCCACTAAGAATGTGATCCACAGGCCACCATAGGGACAAGCCACCACACGCTCACCAGAGGCCCTCCCAGGTAAAATTTGCCCGTCAGATAACCAGGGTAGTTCAAGAGCAGCTCTGGTATGATTTCATTGCTGTGCAGCTCATTACTCTTCTCAAATCTGTGTGCCCCAGGGCCCTGTCGGAACCCAGTGTATTCCTCCAGGAAGCCGTTCCCCACTGCCCCTGCCTTCTGTCTCTCTGAGCAGTCCCCACCCCCATCCTCTCCCCTCTCCCGGCCACCGTATCTTGTGTGAGTGTCATCAGATTCTCTTTTTTTATTCATCTTAACAGTTTCCTCTCCCCGTATCCTTTTCCCAATTAGTTTGTTAGCTCATTAAAGGCAAGAAATAGGCTCCAGATAACTTTTCTCATTTCTCATTGTTTCAATTCCATAAAAGGTAAATGGTAAGTATATGTAAAACTTAGAAGTATTTTCAAACGCAAACTGTTCGTTTCCATAGCAAAAGCAGCTAACATTTACCTAGAACCTAACTCGGCCAGGCAACACGTATTCCATTTATGGAATGGAGCTGTGGCATTTATTCCTCCCAGCCACCACAGAAATAGTTTCTTTTTTTTCTTTTTTTTTATCCTCACCTGAGGACATTTTTTCATTGCTGTTAGAGAGAGGAAAAGAGAGTGAGAAACATCGATACAAGACAGAAGCAGTGACTGGTTGCCCCTGGTACATGCCTGGACCAGGGAGCGCGTGTGCCCAGAGTGGGGATCAAACCGGCCATCTAGGCACATGCCCTGATGGGGAATCGAGTCTGCAACTTCTGGTTACAGGCGATCCTCCAGCCAACCAAGCCACACTTGCCAGGGCTACGAGTAGTTCTATTGCCCATCTACATCTTACTAATGAGGACACAAGACCTGGAAGAATGAAGTTCTTGGATGAGGTTCAGTGCCGGAAACACTGGATGTACCTGAACTCAAACTTAGGTCGTTCTGTCCCAGAGCCTGAGCTCATAGGGCATTGCTCTGTGGCATCGTGACTTACAGCTTTGACTCCTCCACGAATCCTCTTTACTTAGGCCCCACGTCTTCCAAGGACAAATTGAAAGCCAGACATACTCTGCGATATGTTTTAAATGGCTTTATTTTTATCATAGCCATGAACTAGGTCCAACTAATAAAAAAGCAAGTCGTTTTCAAAGCAGCGGCTTCTAAATCAACATCTCCTTATGCAACCTAAATCTGCATTGGTTTTCTGAAGAGGAGACTTTCACCTCCACACCTCCAATTTGCTGCTTCTAAAAAATTTTTTTCAGAGTGATCTTGAGGAAAAATAAGGCAAGGGCTGGGGAATCATCTTTACAAGCTTTTCTCTCTCTCTTTCTTTTTTGTCTTATAAAAAAACAGAAATTTGCCTGGCTGGTGTAGCTCAGTGGATTGAGCGCAGGCTGGGAACCAGACGGTCCCGGTTCGATTCCCGGTCAGGGCACATGCCTGGGTTGCGGGCCAGGTCCCCTGTGAGGGCCATGTGAGGAGCAACCATACATTGTTCTTTCTCTCCCTCTCTGTCTCCCTCCCTTCTCCTCTCTCTAAAAATAAATAAAATCTTTAAAAAAAAAGAAAAAAAAAAAAAAACAGAAATTTATTTGTAATAGTTCCGGAGGCTAGGAAGTCTGAAATCAAGACATCGGCATGGTTGCGTGTGCCTCTCCAAGCTTTTTGATGGCCACATTGTTGTTCTATCAGCTGTTTAAAATGGAAATCACTTTCTGGGTGGGAGAGCAAAGCGGAGTGATTATTTCCTCCCTCATCATTTATTCCTAGAGTATTTCAGTGAAGAGTTAAATCAGGGAGCACTGGACTGGTGCACACATTTTTCTCCTACCCTGAGATCTTTGGGGTGAAAGGGCAGCACTGAATTAAGCATTTAGTGTGTTCAAAGTCTGTGACCCGGAGCTGGTGCCTGAAAGCATCATTGATAATAGGGCCGGAAGCGCATTACACTCTCCTGGTATTTATCTCATCTTGCCTCCGACGGTCTTCTCCAGGAGTCATAATTATCCCACTAGGAAAACTGTCCCATTGTCTGCTAGACTTCACTGGCGGGAAGTTTTTCTTGCTCTCTCTGACTGTATCCTTTCTCAGCAGGGCCCATTATTTCCCATTTAATTAGTAGCACTTGATATAAATAGCCTTTTCTCTTCATTTATGTTGTTTTCATTTAAATAATTATACAATACAATGTTCTCATTCCCTGCAGGCCCTTATTCTGGAGGCTGAGAAATAGGGTAGAAAACCACAAGCTTCAGTGTTTCTTTCAAGCATGACTCCACTGTTTTCAAATGAACAAGGCAAATACCTTTGTGTTGATGGTGGACCTTCAGGAACAGGGAAAATTATTCTGTTTCCTCTAGGAAGGGATACAGACACTAGCGGGCTGGCAGGTCAAACTACCCAATGATACAGTTGTTGATGCATCTAATAGAATCCTACTCTGGCCTGGGCACCATGCAAACGCTGAGGACATGGTGGTGGACAAGCCAAATGCAGGTCTTCCCTTCAAGGGGCTTACAGTCTGGACTCTAGAGGAGAGAGACTTGGGGGGAGGCTCTCAGACATTTAAGAGCACACGAACTTACGGGGATGTTGTTAAAAGATAGATTTCTTTTCAGTAGATCTGGATTGGGCCTGCGAGTTGCCATTTCTAACAAACTCTTGGGTGACACTGACACTGTTGGCCCAAGGACCGCACTTTGAGTAGTGAAGGGTCTAGAGATTGGAGATCTAGACTCATCTCTACTGCCAAGTTATTGCTGATTTTTTGGACAGGTTCTTTAAAGAAGTGGAGTCTTATCATCTAGCAAAGGGGACTCTAATGTCCACTCCACCAATTTGTTCTGAAGTCAAGTAAGTTTAAAAACGTTTGGCCCTGGCTGGCGTGGCTCAGTGGATCGAGCGCGGGCTGCGAACCAAGGGGTCACCAGTTTGATTGCGAGTCAGGGCACATGCCTGGGTTGCAGGCCAGGTCCCCAGTGTGGGGCATGCGAGAGGCAACCACACATTGACGTTTCTCTCCCTCTCTCCCTCCCTTCCCCTCTCTCTAAAAATAAACAAATAAATAATCTTCAATTAAGAAAACATTTGATAAAATTTCATGTGCTATACAACTTTACAGTAGTATAAGGAAATAATATACCTGTACTGAATACATTTTTGAATATACAGTGAAGTTAACCAAAATCTGATGTGACATTGTTTTGAACAATGATTACATCCATGTCTCTTAAACTGGGCTTTCTAAATACATATGTATAATTTTAAGACCAAAGGAGTTGTGCTTCCAAGTTAGGATATTACAGACCAAGAAAGGCCTCTATTCATTAAAGCATCAGGATATTTTGACTTCACCATGAAATGTTATTAGGCACCACCATAAAATGGATTTTGGATGGAACTTGAATTTTTAGATACATATAATTGGCAGGGAAATATTGATATATTGGGGGTAATTTTAAATAGATTTTCAAGCTTTGGGTTCTCTGTTATTAAGTGTGGTTAAAGGTAAGTGTTTTGGTGTGCAACTTATTAGCTGAGTAACCTAGGGCAAGTTACCTAACCTCTCTGAACCTCAATCTCCTCAATTTTAAAATGGGTACAGTAACTGCTAATTAAGGATACTGTGAGAGTTTAATAAGCTAAAACATCAAAGGCTCCAGGTACCTAGCAAATAACATCATTGCACACTGCTGCTCACCAGTATTTAGAACTAAATGTGATCTTGCTCTAAATGACCTGGGAACTTATGCACATTCCGGCTCTTTTTTTGATCAGAACCACCTTCCCTATGGGTTCCCACTGAGACTGCATGCTGAACTCCGTGAGAACCAGGGATATTCTAAATCTCAATCTTGAAGAAACTGGTCTGGCTGGTAACGAAGATTATTTTCAGTATCTAAAATCATATTTTATATATAAATAATAGTATGAAGATGGACATGGGGAAAAATGAGCTATTGCATCTATTGAGCATTACTATGTATTGGGCACTGAGCTAAACACCATATAAACATTACCTCCACTATTAGCTCCACTTTCCAGGTGAGAAAACTGAGGTTCAGTGATGTTAAGTAACTTGTCCCAAAACTATAGCCAGTATGTGAAGTCACCCATCTCACTCCAAGGTCTGTGATTTTTTTCAAACATTTTCATATGCCTTAGCTCATGTGATGCTTACTCAATGTGAGGGCAATATAGCTACCCTGCTCCTGGCACCATTCAGGGGTCAAGCTCTGTGGATCCTCACACGTAAGTGGATCATAAGGTCAAAAGATCCAGGAATATCTGCTGCCCACTGGATAGTGCGGAAATGGGCCAGTTGATCACTGTGGCTTACCTGTCTATTGTGGGCTGGGGGCTGCGGTGCCTGGGAAACAGACTCTGAGATTTGTGCATGGGAGGTTTATCAGGGCACTCTGTGGAACAACACCTGTAAGGAGGGATGAGGGAGGCAGGGTTAGGGCCGCAGCCAATGTCCAAGGGCACTCTGATATCAGGATGGCCCTTTGAATTATTACATCTTGAGGCAAGGGGACCAGACTTTAAATTTTCCCCATTGACCAGTCACCGGAGGCAGGATGCTTGGGAGCGGGGGTAGGGGCATGTCACTGATGAAAGACAGTGACCCAGCTGAGCTGACAGCTATCAGGGGTTGGAGGGATTAGGGTGTCAGTCTACGGGGGTCAGGGTGGTACACCACAGCAGCCTCCCACCTCCTCCCTGGGCATCCTCTCCCATGCCAAGAGGTTAATGCTAGAGGTTGGGAATAGTGGGGTAATCACATCTTCTGGGATGTTGCCAGCTGCATTCACTCCCTTTCCTGCCTGATAAATTATGTGATGGAGATGGGGGCCAGGGAAGAGAAGGGAAATGGTACTCAGACTCTGCCACCGTGGCGGTAGCAGCACAAGAAAGCACACCCAATCCCAAAGCCCTGTACACTGGGCATTTTATCTGCATTGGGAGTTTCAGTTTAAAAAAGATCTTTCCCCTATGTGAAGAATTAAAAGAAATTTTTTTAAGGAGCCAGAAAATAGTCTAAAAGCACATTACCAGGAAATTGTTTCTACTGTGTTTATGACTGTTCTTAATGTTTTATGAATAAGCTAAAAAAAATGCTCAGGCATATTTCCTTGGGCACTCTAGTTAATTACTTATTCCGAGTGCTTCTACTCCATTCCTTGCAAAATGTGTTGTGCATTAATTCTGATTATGTACAAAAACCCACCTGCAAGGAAAAACTCTGAATCAGTAATGCTGATAAAATGAGCAGCCCTCCTGGGGCTCCACGGAGAAAGAGGATACTGGACAGAATTAGAATCTTGTAGCTCAGGCTATTCATAATGTCATTAACATAAAGGCAATTAAATGAGTTTTTAACCTACAACCCTTTATTGTTATTAATGAACATTAGAAAAACACAGGAGATAAAATTGGTAATTATCTCTACACCAAGCTATGCAATAATGTGTTTAAATATAAAAACAAAACAAATGATTATTGTTAGTATTTTCAGTCGCAGAAACCCCAGGAGCAGCTCCGTCATATTTAATCACATGGGCCTACACCAAGAGGGTTAATTAAAAGAGGGCTCTACCTTCTATGTGCCTGGTTATTCTGTTTAATACGGAATCAACAAACATAAATGTAAATTTGCACAATATCCTGAGCCGTTGTTTCCGCCTGCGGGTTAACCAGCTCTGCAGAAACACTGACTGATTCCTTCTCCTTCAGGACAATGGTCCATGGCTCCATAACTGAGTTTTTTCTTTTTGAAAAAATCACCACATGATGCCTTCAAAGCCCATTCCAAGAGCAACTATGTAAATCCAGGCTCATTGCCTATATAGTTCAGTAAAAATAATTTAAGCATTTGAAAAAGACATGTGGATTTAAAAAATAATGGCAGATGAGATTTCCAGCACCAGGCTATATTCAAAGAGCTTCCAGTTTAATTTCTGTCTTTCTTTATGCAAGCTGCAACAGCTTGTAGATAAGCCATCTTAGATAGGGCGTGTTCATGAGAACACTGTAGTTGATGTGTGGTGAAATGCCCTGCACCTAATAATAACGTTTTCCGCTAATTGATTCAGTTGGTGTATCTTACAATTTAAAATGTTAGTCTCACATTACTTACAATTTGTTCCAAAGTGGTTTTGTTACCAAGGCTCATTTTAAGAGTGCACACACCTCTAATTTGCCTTTGCAGTGGGTTTTAGGGCAAACGATGCCGCACAATGTGGCCTGCGGAAACAGGTCTAGAACAACTGCCGTGCGGCAAAGCTAGTGCTTTTTGTGCTCATCTGATTTTTCTCATATGACCAATTCTCCAAGAGAGAATTTTGCATTTTTTTAAAGGCATCTTACAGAATAAAATAACCATAGCAACAACCACTTACTTTTGTACAGTACTTTACATTTTACAAAACACTTTTGATAACTTTGGGGGACACTGAAATAAAAATTATGACAGTCTGCATTTATTTTCATAGACCTACTCTGTCTTACACATTTTATTACATACATAGCGCTTCCCTGCCTGCATGAAAACCCCGTAGAGGTGCAGGAAATTTAGCCATGCACCGGGATCAGAATTTAGGTGTGGGGCATTAAGAGGGAGCAAGTTTCTTTTCTTAAGCGTCAGTTATGACGCCCACAGATGCTGCGGTTCAGATTTTAAAGCCAAGAACAAATCCCACAAGGGCAGCTACCTGACGAAGACGGAGGTTAAATCAACTTATCCAGGAACAGTATCGGAGAGATGCACCGCAAGCCCCTCAGTCCTCTCACAAGCTGCATTTCGGAAGGTGGGAGGAACCTGTGTAAGGCAGACCTGCAGGCATTCCCGGAGTCTGCCCCTCCCTTCCACCCCAGCTTTGGACACTGTTCCAGCTGGCCTGAGAGAGTGATGCCACAGACGACCCCCAGAAGCACACACAGCTGACCCGTGTCTTATACAGAGACCCAATGCAGTGTCAGGTAAGTCCACGGTTGGATCTTTACCTTCTAAGTACCAGATAACTGTTCTCACAAAGACCTCTTTATCTCTAGTCTCCTTCGGCTACTGCCTTGAGCTGGGATTAAGTCATGGTACATGGCACACCGTGCTTCTCTGATGATCCAGGAAAGTCAAGCTTATAAGGCTCAGACAGCAGACAGAGGCCTTGGCAGGATGGATCTCTATTACACTTTTAGAGTTCCAGCAAGTAGTGACTTTCCCGTATAAGCTGAGAAACAAGAAACATTTTTTCTTGCACACAGATCCATGGCAGAGGGGGTGGGGAGGGCAGAAGTGTTCATTAAAAATCATTTGCATTTTCAAGTTCCATTATTCCTGAGCCCTCAAAACATGCTGCCCGGCTGGTGCCTCTGCCATGTGGCAGACGAAAGCTCAAGGTCAACCTCTGGCTGTTAGCCAAATAATTGAGAACTACACCATACTAAACTTCCCCCTTTCTTGTCACCCTCCCTGGCTATTAACCACCCCTAGGGCACCCTCAGGGGTCGCAAATTTTCTCCTGGCGCCTCCTCTGACTTGTGAAAATTCTAGGGGCCAGTGCAGTGAACACGATGAGGAAGCACAGGGCTGTGTGCAGGGCCTTTGAGACCCGACATCAGACAGCTGAGAGAGGAGGGACAGTGGCGGCGGCTGTATGGTGGACCCTTTGATTTGACTCATTCTGGCCACCCTGTGTGGCTGCTGCCAGCGGGCCAGCCAGAGAGAAGGTGGCCAAACAGCAGAACAGTAGCGCAGCCTCTCACAGCTAGAAAATCATTTTTTAAAGACCTCCAGGGGGGAACCAGTTGGTCCTGGCAGCTGACATTTGATCTGGGGAGTGTGGAGCAGCTGATGCCACAGAGAGACTCTCCACAGCCACTCCGACTGCAGGCCGGCCAAGGAACTGCTCGTTCATCCACCTTCCTGCCCACACCCAGGAAAAAGAAGCAGTCTGGGGGAGATCTCCTTGCTAAATTTTCTGTAAGCTAAGAGTCACCGGGCTCCTCCCGCCCCCACTCACTTTTCACTGGGCTCTCAGAGAGATAGATGATAAATGCTATTGATAAGACAGAGTCCTGCAGGAAAGAGTGGTATCGGTTTCACATTTCAGATACTTGGGGAGATAGGAAAATTCTTGGCAAATGGTCCCACTTGGACAATTTTTTAAAAAAGATTTTACTTTATTCATTTTTAGACTGAGGAGAAGAGAGGGAGAAAGAGGGAAACATCAATGTGTGGTTGCCTCTTATGTGTCCCCAACTGGGGACCTGGCCTACAACCCAGGCATGTGCCCTGACTGGGAATCAAACCAGCGACCCTTTGGTTTGAAGGCCGGCACTCAGTCCATTGAGCCACACCAGCCAAGGCCCATTTGGACAATTTCAATGTGCCATTTACCTATGCCCAGGATAGTGACACATATTACTTAAAAATTACAGTTACTTTTTTAAAAATACTAATGGAGTATAGTCTGAAATCTGTGCAATTTGGTCCAAGGTTAAGTGACTACAATTAGGAATGGTGAGTGTTAGGTTTAAAGTGATGACTGTGGTTTGTCATCTAAACTATGACCATTTTGAGAGTGAACAGAGGGCTACTAATAATTAACCCCCTAACTGGCATAAACTGGCACTGCTCTAGGAAAACTGGGGTTCCTGAGCCTCCCTGTTGTTTCCCATCATCCTCACAACATTTTTCTCAGAGAAAACAGTGCATGCAAAAGAAATGGAGGTCAAATCTTATTTCCAAATGCCAGGGTACTAGTTTGATTTCCTCAGCCTTAATAGGGAAGGTCACAGTAAGCCCTGAGCCACACATCTGATCACCACAAAACAAAACGAGGACAAACATAAAAATCGCATTGCTGTGTTTTGGGAAGAGCACTGGACTAGGAGTCAGGATGTCTGTTTTAAGTCATTGTTTAGCTACTACTACTACTATAACTAATAATACTTCTACTACCTTTGTTGTTACCAGTTCTGCTAAGAGTTACCATTTATTGAGCATTTACTATGTACCAAGTATGGTGTTAACTAAGAGCCCGGGCAGAATCTGTGCAGAACCTCATAATAGCCTTGATGAGGCTGAGCAGCAGCGTATCATATGCTGGCACCAAGCTAAGCAATTTGCAGACACAATCTAAGCAGGTATTTTCATCCCCATTCTGCAGAGAAGGAAACTGAGGTTTTGCAGAGTTAAGTAGGTCCAATACCTAGTTCATGTTCTTTAACCACACTGCTGTGAAGAGCTTGCCAGGAGCTCCCAGAGAGAGATACCTGCTCTTCCTGCTCTGCAGTGGCCTCCTCTCAGTTGTAGCTCTTTTAAATATTTACATGTGAATAATATAAAATTTTATTTTGTGGTTTCACAGGCCCTCAACACTGTAGAAGGTATGGCCAATGATTAGTACAAGATGATGAAGGGCCAAATAGCTGAGGATGAGGATGTATGATTCCGTTTCCACCGGAATCATCAAAACGTAAGACTGAGGGCCAAAGCAACCATGAATGCAGAGGAGTTTCTGGGACAGGGTAGACCTCAGTGGATACCTGGTGAGTGGGTTGCCCATCTGATGCTTAAAACCTACCTCAACATCCCTGTGCAGCTTCTCCTTGAGCATCTCCAGGGGCAGGTTACTCACTGCTCACCAAGGGAAGTCGTTTCCTTTTATGCAGGGTGGCTATTGTAAAATTTTTCTTATGTTGAACCCAAATTCAGGACTGCGCTCTAGCCTACTGAGCAGCCCGGCCAGAGCTGTCACTGTAGATCTGAGGTCACAGCTCTTTTATTTTTAATTTTTGTTGCTGATGGTAAATGACTCTTCTCAATGTTTCCCCAATTTTATGTCTCCATAGTATGAGCTGGTGTCATAGGCTTGAAGACCTCATTCAGAAACACAGCCATGCACTTTAAAATTCTACATATGTACTTACACAGGGTGGGGGAAAGTAGGTTTACAGTTGTTCATATGGAAAATAATATAAGAATTAACTCTTTGCTTTTTCATTCTCACAAGTGTGAACCTACTCTTGCCCCATCCTGTATGTATAAAGTATCTAAATTAAATTCAATCCTATTAGCTTTCCAAACAAAACAAAACCTTCGAACAATGCAACTTTCCTCAAAACTAGCCACCTTCCACCCCCAACTAATGCTCATGCAATTGTCTAGAATTTCAGTTTCAACTTGTTTTAGCAGAAATATTATTAGTAGTCATAGTTGTATTACTGTACTACCAATTTGGATTGGTGAGAACCTGAGGGTTATAAATTCTCAGAGTCCTTGTCTGTCTGAAAGTATTCTTTCCTCCTTACTCTTGAATAATAATTTGACTGGGTATAACAAATCATACCCATTGGGTTACATCCTTGGATAATGGGCAAACCGATTTTTGTTCCTGTTTACAAGCAGACAAACAGGGTTTGGCCTCTTGTTTCATGTGGGGGGCCCGGTCCCATCTTCCTATCATATGCAGGGGGCGTTGGGGTCCCAGTTCCCCACTGGTATTAAGACTCTAGCCCTGGTGGACTTATCCACTCTTGGCTCCCTGTGGGCTGGGCAGGTTTAGTCCTTAATAACCACTGAGTTTTCCTTCTGTTCTCTCTCACAAAGATTTTCCTTTTTTGTTTAGATTATACTTTTTATTTTAAATACATATTTAATATTTGACCTATAATTCTTAAGTATTTGAAGAATAGTAATATTTCTGTATGTACTCAACCCACCATCTTGACCTGGAGGTCTGAGCCCATATTCTCCTAGTGGAACTGAGGAATATATTTGCTAAGGTCCAGAAAAAGTAAATCTTTTTAACATACCAAAGCAGGCATAAAATGCAAAGGATCAATTTAGATTTTGTTAAAGATCCTAAATTAAAGCTGAGCAATGCTGTACTTGGATTGGTTACTGCAAATTAAATAGAACTATTTCATTCAAGTTTATGGTCATGTAGGTTAATTAAAAATTTCTCTTTAGAAATACTTCCCCCAAGACTCTATGTAATTTAAATAGATTCTACATTCATGCAGAGTGAGAATGGCAGTTTCAATATTTAATTCTTACTTCGTAAACTTCTAAAGCTAAAAACACATCCTCCTCAAGTTGTGAATACTCTTCATATCAGAAACAACTCACTAACAGAAACCTGGAGTTGCTAGGTAACTTGGTGCCTGTGGAAGGCTCCTGATAAAATGTATTTAAATCAGATTTCCTGGAGCAGATGGGCAAACTGAAGTGGAAAATAAATTCAAATGATCTGATATTGACTTTTGTTGCTAAGACTAAAATCTTCTTGTAGCCAAATCTCACACAGAGCTTTTCAACTGGGCAGGTTTAAGGTGGCCTTGCTGCAGAGAACATCACATCTCATTCCCTACAACATGAGGCCATCGGAGCTTGATGAGCTAAATTTCTTTACAGAAACTGGCGAAGATCCCTAAAGAATGATCATCACCTGAAGAGGAAAGGATCTTTGAATGAGTCTACTTTCTTTGCCTCCTCACTGGGTACAATCCTTTCCTATAAAGTTAAAAGACCTGGTTAGGGTGGTCTTCTTCTTATTTCTTCAAGGCCTTAATAATACAATTAAATGGTCAAAGTGGGGCTGAACTGCTGGGTAGTAAATCAGCTAAGCTAGAGTCCCCTAGTCTTCAATGATTAGAAATCAGAAGAAACTGTGAATTTATACAGGGAATGTACATACTATAGTGTAGCTATGAGCATCACCCAATAATTGAATTTCTGCTTCTTGAGTTTACATATGTAGAGAATGAGAAGAAGCTACCACTTATTTCTCAATATTTTTATGAAACCAGAGGTATTTCGGGGCAAGCAGTGGGGACAGTGAGGATTATACATAATCCTTTATGAGTTATTCTTCAGAAATCTTTCTGAAGGAGAAACTTCACAAGAGTCACTTCATTACTCAATTCTCTGAAATCTTAAGGGTTGGTGAATTTGCACAAAAAGAAATGATTCAAAAGCAATCTGATGGTTAACTTACCAGTTTGGGAACCAAGAAAGAAAGGATACCCACATTGCTGGAAATGGTGCCGCAGAGAAGCATCCCACCTGATGACCTGCATGGAGAGCACAGGTGTAATAGAAGAGGAAAGTGAGTCTCACACCCCAGCGTATCTGTCTCTGGTTACTCCACTACGAGAATTTTCACCATGAGAATTTTTAAAAAGGGGGGGCCTTCCGGGAAGAGGGGACAGAGCAATGGGAATGGTATGTTACCGGGCTGCAGTTCAGAGAAAGGGCTTGTGCTGAGTGGCTACTGCCTGGCAGGCACTGTACTAGGTCCTTCACTTGCCTTATTTTGCTGAATTATCACAGCAAACCTGTCCAGAAGACATTGTTTTTTCCATGTTATAGGTGATAAAACTGAGGCCCCAAGGGGCTTAGAGACTTAAAACAGGAAATACAGCTCATGAATGGCAGAGCCGGGTTCAGAAGTAGGTCTCCCTAATTTAAAAGACAAGGCTACTTCCTCAGGAGTCTCAGGGTCCTTGGGAGCAAATGAGGCAATAGGCAATCTCATATACTGCTAATGAGACTGTAAACTGGTTCAACTTTTTAAAGAGAAATTTAACAATATCTGTCAAAATGTATAGACCATGAGATTCAGCAAAATTGTCTTGTGGGGAGTTATCCTAGAGATGCACATTCACCAGTACACAGTTGTAGGTATATAGTAAGGGTGTTCACACCAGCATGATTTGTAATACAAAAAAAAATTGGAAACATCTTAAGTATCCATTAATTAGGGGTTGGTTAGATCATTTTTGGTAAAACCACAGAGTAAATACTCTGCGCTCATTAAAAAAAAATGACATAAATCTTTGAGGACACATGAAAACATATTCTCAATTTTGTTCAGTTAAAAAAGGGAGTTAGCCCTGGCTGGTGTAGCTCAGTGGATTGAGTGCGGGCTGGGAACCAGAGGGTCCCGGTTCGATTCCCAGTCAGGGCACATGCCTGGGTTGCGGGCCAGGTCCCCAGTGAGGGCCATGTGAGAGGCAACCATACATTGCTGTTTCTCTCCCTCTCTTTCTCCCTCCCTTCTCCTCTAAAAATAAATAAAATCTTTAAAAAAAAAAAAAAAGGTAGTTATACAAGAGCATATACCTGTGTGTGTGGTGGGGCTCAGTCCTCTTGGGACAGGGGGGATGTCTAACAGCATAAACTGTTCGTTGTTGTCAATGGTGAGCTAGTAGGGGGTGGGGAGAACGTGGTTCTTGGTAGAGCAGGGAGGGAAACTTTTACTTTTCATTTTGTACCATTCTAAACTATCTTATTTTTTTTCTAATAAGCAAGTATACTTTCATAATAAAAGAAAAAATTTAAAGAAGGATCTTTGTGAACTTAGAAAATAATGGAGGGTTTTTATAACACAAAAATGAAGTGGGTCTTGATCTGTTGGAAAATAAAGGGAAGGCAGATAATGATTAAAGAGCTAATGATTGCCAAAGGTCATTTATGTCTTCACACTAATTGCCAAGACAGATCCACAGAGAACTTTAGCACTGGAGAGAGTGCACCGTGAAGGCAGAAGACCAAAAAGGAAACTCTTCATGATATTTTGGATAACTTGTCAAACCAACATCGAACTGCTTTAATATTCTCTCAACACTATCAGTACCTGGAATCTTCTATACATTTTTTTGTTTGTTCATACAAAGCATGAATAGTATAAAGGAAGCCAAGTAGATAGCTCAGGTAGGAAGAGAAGTTTTTTTTTCCCAAAAAAACTTGGCTGCAGCAAACCATTCTACTCCCAGGATGCACTAGGGGGAGGGTCATCACTGACAGCTGCAGCCCTTTCTGCATGGAAATATCCTTCCTCTGATGTGGAGGCAGATTGCATTTGCCTGGCTAATCCAGCCATACACTGGAGAAATGAGAAAAGGCCCAATCTACCCATATGCGCTATAGATTCCAAAAGGAGATGAGACTTTTCGCCACTGCTTATTTTAATACTGTCAACATGGCCATTATTGTTTCATTCGTTTTCTTTGCTCTAAGGCTGAAAAGAATTTCTGCTGAGTAAATTTCTGAGATGCCTTGGCATCTCAGAGCACTGTTGCAGAAGACATGATCAAATACTTTTTATGAACTTTGTTGCATGGAAATGTGCTTTACCTGTTTTTTCCTAACTGCCTAATGCTTTCTGGTCTTATTATTTTGTTCAAGTTAAGTTTCCTTTGGCTGTTAAAGCCATTGTTTGCACTTTATTTCTAATAATAATGGTGATGATCATGACAGCTTATATTTATTTGGGCTTATTATGAGTGAGTCACTGTTTAAAGTGTATTACATAAATTAATTCAATCCTCCTTATAAGTCTATGAAGTCTGTGAAGTCTATGAAATAAGTACCGTTATTATCTCCATTGGATGGAAGAGAAAACAGAAGACTAAAGAGGTTAAGGACCTTGCCTAAGTAATAGAGCTAGGACTCAAAGCTGATCTGTCTCACTCCAGTGCGTGTTTATTTAGCCACGTGCTTTACTGCATCACAGCCAAGACGGCAGTCTATCGTGTAGCAGGCAGCAGGACAGAAAATCTATCTAAACCAAGACAATCCCTTTACTTTCAGAAGTCAAAGTATCTCCTTCCTGTTCTTGACTTCCGCTCCTCTTCAGGGGATTCTCAGTTCAGCTTCTTTGGAGGGACCCTTTACCCAGAATCCTCATCTTCCCCATCCACCATGCCTCAAGGCTCTAGACTATTTCCTGCCAGTTGGAGCCCACACTGCTCTCTTCCTCTGCTAACAACTTTTGCCTTTCTTGGTAGCACCATACAATTAGCATATACTTAAAAAATTCTATTATCTAATTATCTGAAATGTAACACCTTTTAGGCTTTGCCTCATATCCTCTCAGCCCACCTTTTAATCCAACTTTTGCTGCAGCAACTGGCTATGCCCAATAGCCAGAGAAGGACCATGCCTCAGCTGGCTTTCACTGAGACCGAAATAGCTCCTGCCATGGCTGAATATCCACTCTGCCAGCAATGCAGGCTAGCATAGATAAGTCACCATGCTTAAGGACACTGGCCAGTCAGCTGGTGACAAGTTTATTACCTCAGACCTAATTCCATTATTGGAATTCACACTTACTTTGAGTATGGTTTTGCCTTCCTTGATCTCATTGCTGTTGCCAACACCACTACCTGAGTACTTATAAAATGCCTTCTTTATTGGTATTGGATCCCACACATCGCCCAGATTACGGGACCCACTGTGACAGTGTGACAATGGGCACATGACCATGGGATTCATTGGTTTTACAATGTACTTCATCACCTGGAGGTACTAGCCTAGTAGAATAATGGAATGCCTTTTAAAGTCTCAGTTAAGGTGCTAGCTCAGGTATAACACCCAGTGAGATCAGACTGCATCCTCCAGTGTAGTATGTTCACAGAACCAACAGTGCTGACCCTCTAATACCTGGAACATGTGGGTCCAGGAGTCAATTGGTAGAAATAGGGTTGGTTATTCTCAGCAACCAACTTGTGAAATTTTTATTAAGGCCAATTTACCCTGATTATTATGAGGAACTAGGGTTGCTACCACATTATGGAGGTAGTAGGGCAGAAAGGAGTATGTCTAGGATCCAGGGAGTCAATGGCGTTATCTCTTGGTGATAACTCCATCATGCTTATAACTGTAAATGGGTACTGCAGCAACCTCAGTGCAAAGAGGCGACAGCAACTCAGACCCCTTGGAGATGGAGGTCTGAGCCACTACTCCCAGAAAGCAACCTAGATCAGCTGAGGTGTTGGCAAAGAGTTAGGAAAGTCTTGAATGTGTTGTAGATGATGCAGGTGATACATATCAATTATGGCCTTGGGACCAGTTATAAGGGTGGGGACTGGAGCTCTTTGCATCAACCAGCCTATATTAAGACTTGAAGTCTCTATGAAGGAAAATAAGGCAGAGTAAGGGGATAAAGAATAGCAGGGTGAGGTGACTATTTAAAAAGAGTGATCAGGGAAATTTTCTGTGATTATGTGACATTTGAGCAGAAAACGAAATGAAGTAAAAGAGCAGACCATATGAGTACATGGGGAGGGACACTCCAGAGAAAGAAAGTAGCAAACCCAGAGGTTCCAAAGCAGGAGCATGCTTGGTGTGTTCGAGGAGGCTAGCATGGCTGGAGGGGAGCGAGCAAAGGAGAGAGCGGTAAGAGATGCGGTCAGGAAGGTAACTGGAGCGCAGAGCATGAAGGGCTTTGGAGTGAGGACTGTGGATTTAGGGAGCCATCAGCAGATTTTGAGAAGATGACATGATATATCTTACATTATACAGAGCTTCTGGGGACTCTGTGAATCTGCTTGGGGGCAGGGGTTGTCAAAAATGTGTATAGGGAAACCGGTTAAGAGACTACTGCAATAGAGTGTCTGGATCTCACTTAAGATGGGTTTTCTGGGTGCATAGAGCAAGGACATGGAGTTGCCAAACACTGGGTCTTGGATTAAGAGTGGTATGACTATTCTTCAGGGTGGACTAAACTATTCCTGAGCAAAAAATAACTCTTCTACTTCTTACAAATCTTTTATAATGCATGACACAATCCAATGGGTCTAGCAGTAAAGGCTTAGGCTTAGAAAATGCCTATGCTTTTATGATTCAAAAGTCTATTTAGACTTTGCTAAGAATTCATAGGAACACTGTCTGTGCACTGAAAAACACAAATCATACCTAGTTCTCAAAATCAGGCCTATCATTTTAATGTAGACACCCTGACCATGTGCCAGAAGGTAAGTTCCTCACTACTTACCCATCTTCTCTTCTAATTCTGACAACAACCTTGGAAGATGGGCGTATTGTGTGCAAATTTACAGATATAGAAACAGAGACTTGGGGTGGAGGAGGGGTTGAGTAAAATGCCAAAGGTCATTAGTGAGTCAGGGACAGAGCTCTGGATTTGAATCAAGGGTGATTCCAGAGCCCACACTCAACAAGGACAACTCTGAACTACTCACCATAGAGAACTCCAGGGATGCCCACCTTCTTTAGGGGCCAAATCTTATTTTTACAATATTTCAGATTCTTCTTGTTGTGAAAAATAATTAACATTAATAGGAAGAGTTGATTTTTTATTTTAGGTTTCATTTGCCTGGAAGAACATAATTAAGGTGCAATTCTATTTGTTTATTGTGATCCCTAAGTTAGAATATTCCTTTTGGTCCTGGAAGATCATTTGATCAGATGACAAGAGTGTCCGACGGACATTTCACCCTGAGCTCCTTTTATGATGTATCTCTTGCAGTTATCCTGTGCGTGACTTTTTTCCCGGAAAGACATGGTACTGCCTTATCCCTACTTTAACAAGTCAATAGTATAGTTGCATCACAGAAGGAAAAACAGAGATGTGTGATCTGCCCACGAATTAGAGTAGTTGCCCCACATGGGCTCAGCCTTTTTTCAGGTGCTTGCTGTGAGCCTGCCCTCGTGCTGGGCGGAGAAGCTCATTACTGCTCAGAGCAACCGAGAAGCAGGGCCGGGCAAAGGGGAGAGGGAGACCAAAGGCCCAGAGTGCTCCCACCAAATTGGATCCTGGAAAGTCTGACTCTGGAGCATTTACTAGAGTTGCTCAGCAGCCACTTGCTGTTCACAGTGAAACTGTGGGAATAAAGGGGGTCATTATTCCGGTGGACTGGAACATCACCCAGTATTCTCCAATGGACAGAAGAGTCACAGGGTTGGTGGCCACATACCGTAAAGGGTGCAAAAGTCACAGAACCTCATTTGCCCAGTCTGTTAATACCCGGTTTTGATGTTTTATTGAATCTGGTGCTCTCCTAGAAGCATAATGAAGTGCCTGCAACTCAAGAAATCTTTCAAAGCTTAGACACTGCACCTCCCTTTCACTCCTCCTTTCTGCTTCTATCTTCTTGGCCGACTTCACTGTTTGTGTTGATGAATTTCTGCCAGTGGAGTTGGTGTGCCCTGCCTAAATGGCATTTCAGCATGGATGTCCCCAGGTGCCTAGCATCCTTGCCTAGATTAACGTGTCAGTGGCATATGGCGCAAATGGTCTGTCGTTTGGTCTCAAAATCAGTTTAAAATATCTGCCAGGCTACTGACTTCTTTGGCATAATGCCTTGTGGCCCCAGTGCTTGAGGAAGGAGAGTAACACTGTCTGAAAATTATTTAGAGTGAATTTTCTTATCTAAGAGCCAGAATCTGACTTCCTGCCTTTCCCCATTTCTCTCTGATTTCCCTTGGTATCCGAGCTAGAGAAATAAGAATGCGTTCTGAGGTTGAGTGTCTAGCTTTTGCAAAAAGCTTTCGTGGTGTTGATTCCCTTTTTTGAATAAACATCTTGCTCTTTCTCCATAAAAAGAAGTACTCATCTTGTGCTTTTCACACACGGTTGTATTTCATCCTCTTAAAAGCCTTGGTATAGGTTTTAGCTCCATTTTACTCCAGATTATCTCCAGATTAGAAAACAGAGGTACAAGGATTTTTAAATGTTGCCAAAGCATACTAGAGAGAAATGGCAGAATAACAGTTCAGATGCAGCTCTGTCGGACCCCCACAGTCCAGATTCTTTCACTCCATTATGACCGTTGTCTCCCACATCCACGCATCTCCGCGGAGGGGGAGGTTTTTTACTGCAGTTCAATGGGCAGAGCTCACCATGGTCAGGTCTCTGCAGACATTGCCAGCAAGAGCTCCTGGATTTTCCTTGTACAAATTCCTCATCACGCTTTTCTCTCAGTGTGTTTAATGGTGGGTCATTGTTCCTGTTTAGTGGCCTGATGGGTTTCTCCCTCCTAAATCCAAGTGACGAAGCAGATCCTACTGGCCTTGGGATTACTCCTCTTGCTGAGTGATGACCTCAGGATTGGAGACAGCTGACCTGCGAGCAGAGCGAGAAGGATATTAAAGCTTCCTCCAGCTTAGTTTGGACTGATGAACCAGAACAATTCTGGCAGCAGGACTCAGGAATTGGCCTTGGCCAGCAATCTTTCTCAATTTTTGTGTTTGAGGTAGAATGTTTTGACAATGTTTCACTGATAACGTGTCTTTTCCGCTGTGGGTGTTCAAAAACCGCTCTCTATCACCTGGATCAGTTGTTGCCACAACGTCAAACAATTACCGTTGAACAGACTGCGTTCGCTGGCTATTCTTTCCTGAATTTATGCTCAAAGCTGTAAGGCTCTTACACTTAAAATGCTTCCCAGTTCTTTCTTGCCACCAAAACTCTAGGCCTGCTCCAAGGCCCTGCTCAATTCATCTCCTCCAAAAAACCTCCTCCAAATCCGTCTAGCACACGGATGCTTCTTTATTACAAAGTGCTTACAATGATAAAAATAAAAGCATTTCTTAAAAATTATCTAATTTTTTGCTTGAATAAATCTCATGTGGCCCAACATTTAAATGTATAGAGTGAAAAATGAGACTTTTTGTTCCAGCTCCCCGGTTCCTGAGCCTTCCAGAGACATCTTAATATACATATGTGCCCTTAAAAAGTCCATCAACAATATATGAGAATAATTGTTAGAGTACATCAGCAGTTATATGAGAGATACTATGTTAAGCACTTTATATGAATTATATCATTGAATCCTCTCAACAACTTTATGAGATGGCTACTTATACATATTTTACAAATGAGGAAATGAAGGCTCAGGAAAGTTAAGTATCTTGCTCATGATCACACAGTTACAATGTGGTAGAATTGGAATTTGACCTCAGGATGTTTGATGAGATTAAATGGTATTTAGAAAGAAAAGAAGCCATGCAGGATAGCTGTGAAATTTACTAGCTACGTGACCATAGCTAAGTTCCTTACACAAGTTGAAGCTCCATTTACTTGTCTGTAAAGCAGGAAACCGCTGGCCTCAGAGAGAGGTGGGAGTGTTGCAGGGACAATGGGAAATAAAGAATGTAAAGCACCTGGCACGTAAGAGGTATTCAGAAGTGCTAGTTACTTTATCAAGAGCCATGTCTTTTTAATATATGCTTTCCGGCTTCAACCGCCCTGTGCAGAGCAGGAAGGGCATACCCAGGTAATGTTTGGCACAATACAGATCTAGCCTTTTGCCCCACTGAGGTCCCTGAAAGTAAATGCAAGGCACCGGGCTCTTGCACCAGATGCCCGCAAGGCTGACTCAAAGGGAAGAGCTGGTCATTTGTTGGCTGTTCACGGAAACGTGTGGAGCAGTACAAAGACTGGCCTGACGGCTGTGTGCATTACCAACCTTCTCTGAGGTCAACAAGCAGGAATGCAACTGGAGGAAAAGGAAGACTGAGGAAATACCCTTAGGGACTTTGCCTGGAACATTCTTCCTTCAGATCTCCTCATGGTAACCCCTTTGCTTCCTTCCAGTCACCTACTTAGCAGTTTATTTTAACTGGCAACGGGACCCAACCCCCAACTTTGTTTTAATTTTTCATAACACTGTCACCATCTAATATATGATGTCATTATCCTGCTTATTGAATTTGTTTCCATTGTCTGACTCCTGCAGAATGTACGCCTCCTGAAGGCAGGGGTCTTTGTATTTTTACTGGCACATCCTAAGCACTTAAAACAGTGCCTAGTACATGATAAGTAATCAATAAATATATGTGTTGAAGGAATATATTTTTCAGATAAGGAAACAGGCTAAGCCTAGGTAAGTTTGCTGGTTGACAGCAGAGTTAAGACTAGAACTCAGTTTTTCTGCCTCCCAAACCAGTTGTGTTTCTACTAAATCATTTTTCAGGATAGAAAGTATATGTCTGGGATTAAGGAATGCTTTGGCTGTTAAAGAATCCAGACAAAACTGGAAATGAGCACATATAGACAAAATAACTGAGCCATAAAAGTGACAGCTGCAAACAAAAAACCCATAGATATGGGTGGTTGTGTTGATTTTTTTAAAATTTTGTTCAAGTACCTGAGACTCTGCTGTCAGTTTATCTAGTGAAATAAGATTCATGATCAATGTGTGGAGACGGAAATTTCAGACCTCATTATACACAAACTGAAGATTATTTCTTTCCTGTCACTGCGGCATTTGACATGCACTAGTGAAAACAAAAGGAAATCTGTCTGATGCCCGTTTTAGCTTTGACAGATGTGGAAATGCTTGCGCTTGGAGCGTTCATTTTTGATTGGGTGTTAAATGTGAGCAAGTCCGGAGATGCAGCCGGAGAAGCCACCACCTCTCACAGGTTAGGGCTGAAGCCCCAGTGATGCACTAAACTTCAGCCTGGGGCACCCTGCTCCATCCCTAATTCCTTCTTTTCTTGAAAACAAAGGAGGCCCTTTGCCTTTGGCCAGGCTAATATTCCACCTGAGCTTTTAGTCATATCCCATCATTCATTTCCCATCACTTAAATCTAATTTTTCCCTAACATACAGATATGCTCAAATCTCCTCCATGCCAAAGCGAGATAATGAAAACCTTCCAGTAATCTGTTGAATCAGTTAACTATTGATGTGTAACAAAACACCCAAAAATAGTGGCTTAAAACAATAAGCATTTTGATTATTCACAAGTTGATGAATGATGTGGGCAGTCCCAGTGCTCTGGGCCAGGCTCCACTGACTTTAGCTGGGCCTGAAGTACTGCCTGCACGTCCTCAGGAGTATGCAGTCAGTTGGTGGGTCGCTCTGATCCAGGATGATCTCACTCACACGCCTGTCGGTTAGCAGGTTATTAGCTATGGTGAAGTGGGTGCTGGACCACTGATCACTTATCCAGCAAGTTAGCTCAGGCTTATTCTCACAGTGGCGGGGCAGGATTTTAAGAGAGAGAGAGCACAGTTACCCAAGCCCTCTTGAATCGGGACCATATCACATCCATCTCTCTCTCTCTGTCTTTGGCAAAAGCAAGTCACAAGGTCAGCCCAGGAGCAAAGAAATAGACTCCATGATGGGAGGAGCTGCAAAGTCCCATCTCAAACAGAGGGATGAATAGTTAGGGTCAGTTTCACATTCACTCTCCTATCACTCTTCTTCCTTAAGCATCTGCCCAGGTGGCTCTTGTCATTCACATCCAAACTGCTAGAAAGGGTAGCTGTCTCTTGCTTTGCCTACTTCCTTACCAACCAGCCACTCCTTAACTGAGGTGACCTCACCTTACGGTCTCCACTTGGATGAACCCGTTCTAAAGACAGCAATGCCTCAACTATGAAATACTAGGAGCTACTTTCAGCTTTGATCTTATGTAACCTCACTGCACAGTTTGACCTATATGGTCGCTCTCTCCTGCTTACAACTCTCTGCTCTTAACATTTATGGTCCATGCTCTCCTGGCTGTCCTGCTACCCCTCCGACCATTCTTTCTCAGGTTCCTTGGTTGACTCAGGTCCCTCCTCTGGCCAGTCAATGTCATTTCTGTTTTCCCACTGTTTTTCTTCTCATACTAAACTCTTTCTGAAATCTAATCCAGCGAGGTGGACACTACCTATATGCATCTTTATTCTAACTCATCTGTTGACTTCCAGGGAAAAGTGTCAATGTCTACTAGATGTTGCTGTGGGCCCCTCAAATGTAAAGTGTGTCTAAAACTGAGCTTAATTTTTTTTTCAAAATGTGATTCTGTCTTCACTTTCTCCCAGAGCCCAAGGGGAGAGGACAAACTCATTGGGTTGGGGCTGTGGCCGGTTCCAGGCCCCAGGGCCCTGGGAATCTAGCCAGATGCCAGAAACAGGAACTTAGAATGAGTTCCATCATCAAAGCTCAGCTACCCTGAGGCACAGAGGGTAGTGGGAGACGAGAGGCAGAAGTGCATTTTAGGGAGTAACATGGAAGTACAGTGCAGAGTGATGAGGTATTGCTTTCAGGGAAGGAAGCAGTAGGGTTGAAGAAGGTGAAGTGTGAGGAAAATTCCTTATCATAATATTTGTTATCTGAGTTCCTACAGTTACAAAGTAAGTAGGTGAGAGAGGATTTCTTAAAGTCAATGAAAGTGGCAGTAGGGAGCCACTGAATCACATGTTGTGTCCTGTCTAAATTCCTGGCCCACAAAATTGGGGAGCACAGTACTTGGTTGTTTTGTGTTACTAAGCTTTGGGGTAAGCCCACAGACTTAATTCTTGGAACACACCTATTTTCACAAGTTTAAGTTTCAATTTCAAGATAAAGTGCCAATCCCACCCCAACCCCCTTTTTAAAACTACTATTGAAGTTGGAAAACCCATTTTAAGCAGATTTAGTTTTAGTAACCTTTTTCCAGTATCAAGTTTCCTGCCATACTTTGCAGCGAACCCTGCCTCAGGCCCCCCGTGCACCAGGGCAGATAGAGAGATCAGTGGCCCAGCTGCTGGGAAGCCTGGGAAGGCAGGGGAGCAGAGCTGGGCCTGGGTTATTTGTAGCAGGCCTGGAGCTCAGCATTACATAGGTCCAGACTGGTGTTGTGGAAAGAAAACAACATTTGGGGCTGGATGCTCCGAGGCTCTAAACCCTATTCAATAGCTATGTGATACTGGACAAGTTGCTCAGCTTTTCTGAGCCTCAGTTTCCTCAACTGTATTTTGGGGCTACTCGTCCTACAGGACTGGGCTATCATCAGGTTTACAGAGAGTCATCTCTGGAAAGTAAGTGACAGTGTTAGTTTTCAGCTGAGGATGTGTGTCACTTCTACCACAAGAGCCACTTTTCCACTATTGTAAAAGGAATATAAAAACACATGTTAAGCCCTGGCTGGTGTAGCTCAGTGGATTGAGCGTGGGCTGGGAACGAAAGGGTCCCAGTTCGATTCCCAGTCAGGGCACATGCCTAGGTTGCAGGCCAGGTCCCCAGTGAGGGCCATGTGAGAGCAACCATACATTGCTGTTTCTCTCCCTCTCTTTCTCCCTCTCTTCCCCTCTCTCTAAAAATAAATAAATAAATAAATAAATAAATAAATAAATAAATACACATGTTAAAAAATGAGAAGAAGCAATGCTCAGGCTTCAGTTTTACTCTTTTGTTTCTCCTTTAGGTTCTTTACCTTTTCACTTTGCTCCCCTTCATGTGTGCTTCCTGTGTCACCTGGAGTGCCATCTCCAGTGAGCTGCTTGGAGCTCTTGTGAAGAATCCCCATAGCAAACCCAGCTCATCGCAAAATGGTGCCATGATCGATCAGTAATATCTGCTTGGGAAAGGTGTGCGGCATCATTATTGCCCACTTTTTATCAACTCTGCTACATTTTTTCCTAAACACACTCATCGTATTTTCTCTTCCTACCTCCTATAGCTGTCACCATTTTAGAAACACAGAGACTGAGTACCAATCCATTGCTCATATACCCCTAATATCTTTTTTTAGTTCTTTCTATGCTAAATACAGTGCTGAGTAGTCAAAATTCAGAGAGGGTAAGCTACCTGGCCTAGGTCACACAGCTAGTATGTATGAGAGCCAAGACTGAAAGTCAGATCTCTGTGACCTAGAGCTCTTTCACTAGCAGGCTGTCTCCTCTTTGTGGCACAATTTCACAAAGCAGATCGGGATCAGAGAGTAACCCAGGGCTTGTTCCAAGGACAAGGATAGAGCACCCTTTCCTACCAATGATGGGACACTAGAACTCATGTTGGGGGCGGGGGGGACTCAAGTGTGAAATTTCCTCAGCTCAGAAGGAGCAGAACTTTGTCTATAGACAGACCAGGTTGGAATGCACTTACAGCTGGATGATCTAAAGCGAGTGATTCAATTTATGTCTTACTCAATTTCCCTGTAAATTGGAAAGAAGATGAACATTACCAGTTTCACAGGGCTGTGTAAGGATGAGGTGGAGATAAAGTCTGTAAAGAGCTCAGTACAAGGTGCAGAACATAACAAGTCCACAATATACGCCGGTCCTAATTTATCCTAAAGAGAGTGCAGGAGGCCCTGCTCCTTACCTGTGCGTGAGGCAGTGTGTGCTAGAGTATACAACTGAAGAGAAACACACCTGGAAGAAATACAGGCCAATATAATAAAACAATCAAATTAAAATTTGCATATGCTATTTTTTTTTTTTTTTTACTTGACCAGGGAATTAAAGTTGGGAAAGGACTCTGAAGCAAATAGAATGGAGTCTAGAGTTCCCTCATATATCACGTGACCCTATAGCCTCCAGAGACATTTTGGTCATGCTAAGAAGATCATGCTCTGAGTACCTCATTAAAACTTTCTTAACAAGAGCTTTACCACCCATGAAAATCTCTTTTCTTCTTCCTTCCCATGATATCACCCCACATGTCTCTGAATGGAGACTCTCAAATAAATAACATTGAAGTACAATTAATAATGTTCCTTTCTTAGTTTTCTACTTTGTTGCACATGTTAATGATATTTCACCATGCTGAGAATTTACTGGATGGGAATATTCACCTCTCACCCAGGCTTTGTTTACTCCATTTTGTACTTCCTCAGAGGCGGCCAGCAGAAACTTTATAGAAAGTAGAATTAGTGCCTTCCAGCACTTTGACCTCCCTACTGTCCTTTTCATGTGGATTGTTTTAGTGAGAGGGCTTCTGTCCAAGAAATCAGAAGAGAAATATTTCTTTTTAAAAAGAGTTGGAATCAATTGACCTAGAAGTCTTGGTCTTAGAAGAACTGAGAGACGGTGATTTTGGGACTATCCAGCCAGGCGGTGACTTAGTGATTCAAGGGGCTCTTTTCTCTGCTAACTGGCATATCAGTTGTCACACATAGGCTTCCTGCATTGCGACATCTTGTTTTTCTTAGTAAAATAAAAATTTTTCACTTGGAATTCTCATCTTCCTATTATTGGTGACAGTGTTATCAGGGCCCCTCACAACCATAGCCCTATTTCTGTATTGATTCTTGGAGCATTATTCTGACTCCAAGTCCCCGAAGTCCTCCAAGAAAGTCAGAATCTTCATCAAGTCTGTCTTCAGGGTACTCGTAAAAATACATTTAGCCTGCCCTACTTCCTATCCTTGCTATCTGTCTTCGATATGGGTTTCTCTTCTATCAGGCTTTTTGTAAGGTAGAGATTCTGTCTAGAGGTATTCTTTGCATTTTTTTAAAAAAGGAAAAAGTGTATTATCAGTGAGCATCAATTATAATGAGTTTTTAGTGGGGTTTGATAATGTTGAAACCCGCAAACTGTGCCCTCTGAGCTGAGATCCTAGCAATTGCATTTTATGAACCAGAGTCAGGGTGCCAAGCTGATTTCCGGACTTGATTGACAGAACTCTTTCAGCGTAAACCCTGGAAAACTATTAGGAGAGCAGAATCCCATTGAGGCGTTCTGCCTGTAATAGTTTTAATGTAGAAATGCATTTGATCAGCAGCATGCTGAGCTCATATCATTTCCAGAATGAATAGCAATGTGGTTCCAATGTCATTTATCACAACCAATTATGGTACATCCTGACAACATTTAAAACCGAATTGGATTAAGAAGAACTCACTTTCAAGATTGTTGTCTGAGGGGCAAAATACCAGAATTTTCAGTGGATCTCATTTCACCTCACTTTGATTACAAGAATAAGCTGAAGAAGGAGGGAAAAAAAGAATTTTAGGGTCAAGAGTTACAACTCGATGACCCACCCTTTTCTTTAGTACTCTTTTCTATTGCTACAAATATTTTTCTCTGTGGAAGAATCGAACAGCCTTTCTTTAAGCACCAGATTCACTTCCCAAAATCAGTGAATGCATTTCTCGGCCCTCCTCACTGTTCTTAACCTCACAGAAAAGCACTAGTTCTAATGAGTAAAAAGTCTTAGATGAAGAACATCAGCCATAAAGCCACGGTTGTGTTCAGAAGACTCCACCCCAGTGGCAGTATTGGCTGATCTGTGGACCAACGGAAAGCTGGCTTCTAGATAGTCCGCATATTAGAGGGATCAAACAGCCACTGCTGTCTTCTGAACTAACCAGCCACAGATTTTACTGAGATGGTCCACTTGAAGTAACTGTCCAGGAAATCAAATACTTTTTTAAAGTTTTATTCAGTTATTAAAATATAAAAATAAGGCATACTCATTGCAAAAGAATCAGGAAATATAGAGGGAAGCAATAAAAAACAATGATATCATCCAGAGATAAGTGCTGTTGATATTCTGGCATCACCCACACACATATTTAGAAACAAAATGTCAACAGATAATTCACAGTGTAGTGGATTCTGCTTTTCGACATTCGGCAATATGGTGTGCATATCCTCTGTGTCAGGAAATATGGACCTACACTACACATTCAAAGCTGCAGGACATTATTGTATCATCGTTATTTTAACTGGTTCTCTTCAGGTAAACATTTAGGCTCTCCTCCTTTTGTTTCTTTTTAAATAATATTGCACCCATACCCGTGTATATGAACGATCCTCAAACTTTAACGTGACCAAGAATCATCTCGATTATTTTAAATATATGGATGCATGGGCCCCACATGTAGAGATTCTGCTCCAATAAGAAAGGCATAAGACCCAGCCAGCTTCATTTCACCAAGCACTACAGGTGATTACTGATGTTCATAGTCCTTGAACCACACTGTGAGTAATATACATTTTTGCAAACTTGTCTGGTAATATCCTTAGGATAAAGTTTCAGAAATGAGGTTGTTATTTTGGCAAAGGCAGCATTTCAACAATCTTCTTCATTTGTAGTTATTTTGTTGATTAAAGAAAAAAGATTGGGTACAGAGGTAGTGTATGCTCCAAGTTAGGAAGCAGAAGTGAGATGGTGAACAGGGCATGTAAGAGCCTCAGAATCAGTCCTTCAGGTGTCCACGGGATACACAAATCCTCCTGAAGCCACCCCTCGGCTCCTCCACTGGAGCCGGGCACGGACAGGAGCTGAGGAGGAATGGGATGAAGGCACAAGGTAAGAATGGGCTCAACAGCTTGGCTGGAGAATTTGGTTCCTCCTGAAAGGGGAAGGTGCCTGTCACTGCTATTTATACAAGGGACTGACGTCAACCAGGGGTCTCCAAACAAGATAGCTCCGCCCCCAGCTCCCCTTCCGCGAAATCCACCTTTGATTAGCATTCTGTTTCTACCCCAGGCTTTCTGGGAGTTGGGCAGATTAGAATAAGCAAATACGGGTATTTGTCTATACCCAGGATTTGAGCACGCGTAAGGGCACACACACTCACACTAACAAAGGCAGGCGCGTGTCCCCTGCTTACAATCTCCAAGCTTAGAAGGAGAAGATTTCCAACCACACACTTCACATGAAGAACAATTTTTCCCAAGGTCACAAAACATGGAAATTGAACTAGTACACTAGAATTTGAACCAGGTAAAGAAAAAAATGCTCTCTTCAACTTTGCGGGGATAAACGTTATTAAAGTATGATATACATACAGGAAAGTGTTCAAATCATTAAGTTTACAAGCTCGACACATTTTCACAAAGTGAGCACACTGCTAAAACCAGCACCCAGATCAAGAAATAGAGAAATACCTCGAGCCCAGACATCCTGCGGTACCTGCTTGCAGTCACTATTCCCCCCAAGCGTAGTCGACACCCTGATTTCTAACAGTTTTAATTGGCTTGACCTGTTTTTGAGCTTCATATAAATGGAACCCCATAATGTATGAACTCTTTCAGAACGATTTTGACTAGATTTTAGACATACTAATTTACCTTCTCATGTAATGTGTAGACATGTCCTAATATTGAAGCGCAGATGTCCTCCAAAAAGAAATTTTGAAGTATATACTCTAAATAAGTCAGTGTCTGTTTTGTGTCATCAGAATTGGATGGCTTTATCTAAGTTGAGCCCAGCTGAATCTCTGGGGCCCTTGTGCTTGTTCATAGTAAGTAATAAGGATCCTAGAAGGCCAGTGTCGGTGTGCATTACAGGCAACTCGAGAGGCAACGTAACGCAGTCGGATAAAAGACGAACCATACAAAACTGAGTTCCAATAGAATCATCTCCACTTACCAGCCATACTGTATGTTATCTCTCTGGGGCTCAGTTACCTCTATATCTGTAAAATGAGGGAGATATCGTATTGGGTAGTTGTGAAAATTGAATAAGATCTCAAATGTAAAGCACTTGGCATATAATAGACACTCCAAAAAACATTCATTCTCTTTTTCCCTTCAGAGACCAATCTTGATTACCCATCAAATTCAGTCCAATGTATACACACAATCTAAACAAGTACATTTTCTTTTTCTTTTTTTGTAACTACATATATTTTCAATGGCAACTAATTGAACCGTTAACTAGCAAGTATAAAATTAGTTGGAAACCAGCTTTATAACCAAGGGAATTTAAAATTGTTGATGTAGTCTTTCTCAAGACTGAGAGATGTCATTACTCATTCTTTGGAACCCTAGACGGCTTCATGTCCCTCACATTTCCCACCATACCGGTTTAGCTGTTTATTTATTAATGATTTCCATCATAAAAACCATTGTCACCTCAGCTTCCTGAGACAGTCTAAGGGCACAGAAAATCATCATTTTCCAGCAAGACTACAAAGCATTCAAATGCCTGTGCTTTCTGAGACATTATCATTTTATTAATGGTCATTATGCCAATCCATTTACAATGGCCTTTTCAGTCACACATGTACAAGATCGTGTAACAGTCAGGTGATTTCTGCATTTTCACCGTATGCATATTAAAATTTCCGACAGATTGCTAATGAGCCGATGTTGGAATTACAGAGTGGTCTGTTATCATTTGTCCATTCACAGTTTCCTCACCAGCCCATCTGTGCTCGGAACAGAGCCACCATGGGGCATGCAACCTGGGACAGTTTCCCCATTTACACCTTTTGCCTTCAGAGGCCTCTAGAAAAGCCCATCCCTAATTAAAGATTTTAACAAACATATTGCCAGCTTTCTAACACTGTTATTAAATTGCTCTCTTTTGTTAGAAAAGGTACTGTTTGTCAGCAGTTTGTAGATTTAGATATTTAATATGTGTTTCTGTAGCCTTGCAAAAATGTTTGTATTTTTAGAATAATTCAATTAGTATATTATGCATGTATGTGCCTGCAAGCATGATAAATACACATGGCACATGTGCTATCAAAATCCTGTGTAATTAATTATTCAGGCTCACAAGGACAGACAAGAAACATGGTGTGTCTTTGTGGACTCACAGACTTCTCTACAGAACAAGGTGGAACAGAATACTCTGGAAGGTGGTAACTGTTAAAACAAAATGACCAGATTGAGATCATGGCTCCGATAATTTGGGGCAAGGGCAAAGTACCTTTTACCTGATGTATTTGTAAAATTTAAGGTACATTGGAAGAGAATCCGATTTCCCTAGTAGAATATACCAGGTGACAGCACAGATGTCCCCAGGCACTAACAGTTTAACCAATGGAGTGGAGGTTCTCAGTCAGTGTGTGTGCAGTTGGGGCTGGACCAGGATGTTGCCCAATGAGGAGCGTTAGCAATACTCTCTCCCACCACTACCAGCAAATTGGGACACTCCCTCATTACCCTCAGTTGAGAATTGCTGCTCTAGAGCTCAGAGGGGGCAAGAGAGATGCCAGAGCTAAGAGCTTGCTGCCCCAGGAAAAGACTCTCAGATCGTTAGTTGTGGAAATGGGTTCATTTTCACTTTGCCCAGGATTAGCGTGGAGAGGAATGACCCCTCTGGTGACAAGCTGTGTAAGGTTTCCCAGACTAAAGTCACCCCCCTAGAGAATGCTGAGGGGCCGGAGGCCTTCACCCCTGAGGCAGAAATAATACCCCCTCCCAAGGGTCCAGCACCTTGGGGACCAGAAGTTAACTCTGACAGTCATGTCCACCAGAGGCACTGTGACACTGAGGAACTGTGCGATGTATCTCCCGGTGTGGAAACTTTTGTGGCCACTTATTGCTCTGATATTTTAACATAGATTTGGGTAATTTGACTTAATCCTTGAATTAAATACAAGTAAGACTGAGGGGGTAGCACGAATCATAAGGCAAGGTTTGTGTCCTGAGAGAATTTGCACACTAGAGAGATAATACACATACATAAAAACAATATTCTCTTCCTAATCCCACAGGGCAGCCTGTGCTGAGAGCCAGATGACTGGCACGGAGGCAGGGGCGTTCAGATGCAAGAGACATCACCTCTAGAAAGGATGAATTAGGGAGGTGTAGGGCTCAGTGCGTAAGAGAGGGGAGTAGACGTGGTGAGCTGGGAAGACAATAGGAAAGAACATTTGGAGGGATCTTGAATAGGCTACTTTGACTAGAGCAGAAGTTAGTGGCGGGACCCTGAGGAAGCAAGGTTTCGAGGATAAAGGGCTACTCTGTCAAGGCTAAAAATCTGTACTTTATCTTTTTTTTTTAGCTAGTTAATTCATTATTATTATCCCCTTTTATTCAGATTTTTTTAAACACTTTTCATTTATTTATTTTTAGACAGAAAGGAAGGGAGAGAGAAAGAGGGAGAGAAACATCTATGTGTGGTTGCCTTTCTCTCACATGGCCCTCACTGGGGACCTGGCCTGCAACCCAGGCACATGCCCTGACTGGGAATCCAACCAGCAACCCTTTGGTTCACTGCCCACGTTCAATCCACTGAGCTACACCAGCCAGGGCTTCCCCTTTTAAATATACTTTATCTTTAGAGCAGTTTTAAGTTCACAGCAAATTTGAGCAGAAGGTAATGAGAATTCCCACATATTCCCTGCCCCCACATACATAGCCTCCCCCACTATCAACATGTCCCACTAGAGGGGTACCTCTGGTACAGTGGGTGAACCCACTACATTACAATTTCAACTGATGAACCTGCATTGACCCATTATTATCACCCCATCCGTAGTTTACATTAGGGTTCATCCTTGGTATTGTATATTCTACAGACTTTGACAAATGTGTAATGGCAGGTCTCCACCATTACAGCAATATACAGAGCAGTTTCACTGCCCTAAAAACCCTCCGTGCTTCACCTGTTCCTCCCTCCCTCCCCTCTAAGCCCTGGCAACCACTAATCTTTACTGTCTTCAAAGTTTTGCCTTTTCTATATTGTTGGAATCATATAGCATATAGCGTTTCAAATTGGCTTCTTTCACTTAGTAAGATTAGGCTACTAATATTTCAGGTTATTTAAGATTACTCAATGTTTTTTCACTACTTGATTACTCATTTCTTTTTAATGCTAGATGATATTCCATTATCTGGATATACCACAGTTTACTTATCCATTAACCTACTGAAGGACATCTCGGTTGCTTTCAAGTTTTGACAATTATGAATAAAGCTGCTATAAACACCCAAGAGCAGGTTTTCTGTGGACATAGTTTTCAACTTCTTTGAATAAATACCAACAGATGTGTTTGCTAGATTGCATGGCAAGAGCAGCCTTAGTTTTACTAGAAACTGCCAAATTATTTTCCGAAGTGGCTGTACCATGTTGCATTCCCAGCATCAGTGAATGAGAGCTCCTCTGCTGCACATCCTCACCGGCACTGAGTGTTATCAGCGTTTGGATTCTAGCCATTCTATTAGGTACATAGTGGTATGATACTGTTGTGTTAATTTGCATCTCCCCAATGATATATGATATGCAGCAGCATTTCATATACTTATTTGCCATCTGTATATCATCTTTTTTTAAAAAGGTTTATTTTATTCTCATTCAAGAGAGGGGGAGGGAGAGAGAAGAAAACATCAATGTGGGAGAGAAACACCCATTGGCTGCCTCCTGCTCACCCCCAACCGGGCATGGAGCCCCCAACCTGGGCATGTGCCCTGGCCAGGAATTGAACTGGCGACCTCTCGGTTGTGGAATGACATTCCAGCCAACTGAGCCATGCCGGCTGGGGCTGCATATCTTCTTCGGTGAGGTGTCTGTTAAGGTCTTTGGTCCATGTTTCAATTGGCTTGTTTTCTTATTGTTGAATTTTATTAGTTTTTAATATATTTTGGATAACAATCCATTAGCGCATATGTCTACTGCAAATATTTTCTCCCAGTATTAGGCTTTTCTTCTCATTCTCTTGACATTGTCTTTCTTAGAGCAAAAGTTGTTTTTTTTTTTATTTCAATGAAGTCCCGCTAATAATTATTAGTTTTTTGTATATGCCTTAGGTATTATATCTAAAAAGTCATTACCAAATCCAAGGTCATCTAGATTTTTTTCTGTGTTATTATCTAGGAGTTTCAGTTTATTTTTATGACAGGGGTAAAGTCTGTGTATAGATTCTTTTTTTATTTCTTTGCATGTGAATGAATGTACAGTTAGTTTAGCACCATTTGTTGAAAAGGCTATCTTTTCTGTATTGTTTTACCTTTACTCTTTTGCCAAAGATCAATAGGCTGTTTGGGTCTATTTCTGGGCTCTCTAGTTTGTACCACTGATTCATCTGTCTATTTTTTCACCAGTGCTAACTTGTCTGGGTTAATGTCGCTTCATTAGAGACCTCGAAGTCGCGCCATGTCAGTCCTCCGACTCGTTCTCCTCCTCTGATTCTGCGATGGCTGCTCTGCGTCTTTTGCCTCTGCACACAGACATTACAACCAGTCTGTCAACATCCACAAAACAACTTGCTAGAA
>PVJI01009489.1:0-65257 GCA_004026765.1 Micronycteris hirsuta | reverse complement strand
ATGCCGACGGGCTCCAGGAAAGAGAAAGTGCTGGCACTCGTAAAGAGGGCCTGGAAGGGGCCTTTCTGTCCTCCCCCCTTGTACCCGGTGTCAGGACTTCAACGGGTCTTTTTAGGGGACACACTTCAACTCATAACACTCACCGTGCCCAAAGCTGCCCTCTATGAGAGAAGGGCTGTACCGTCATTGGCTTCCAGGCGTGTCCCACCTGCAGCCCGCGGGCCACGTGCGGCTCAGGAGGGCTATGAACACGGCCCAAGACAAAATCGTAAATTTGCTTAAAACATTACAAGATTTTCATTGTGATTACATGTCACAATGTATTGAATTTGTGGCCCAAGAGAAGTCTTCTTCTTCCAGTGTGGCCCAGAGACGCCAACAGGTTGGCCACCCCTGGAAGGGTGACCCCTTGGGCTGGACAGGGGACCTCGTGTCCTCTGAAACAGACAGCTGCTGGTACTTGGCTGGAACTGGGTTTGATCAGCAAGAAGGAAATGACAAGAAATAGTTTCTGGCCCTGGCTGGTGTGGCTCAGTGGATTGAGCGCAGTCTGTGAACCAAAGGGTCGTGGGTTCGATTCCCAGTTGGGGCACATGCCTGGGTTGTGGGCCCCAGTAGGAGGTCTGCAAGACGCAACCACACATTGATGTTTCTCTCCCTCTCTTTCTCCTTCCCTTCCCCTCTCTCTAAAAATAAATAAATAAAATCTTTTTTTGAAAAAAGAGTGTCCGCCTCACACATCATTTTCCTAATTCAACCATTTTTTTCTCCCTCCTTCTACGCCTTTCATGCCTCTGCTTGGAATCATCATTGAAACAAATCCTCCTGTTGATCCAACATGTCACCTCTGTGCAGCTTTTCCTCAGCTTCACAAAAGACTCTCCCTGTCCTCGGTGCTCCCAGAGGGCCACCTGTGTCCCTCCACCCGGACGCACACGTGGTGGCAGGCTAATGGTCACACCTCCATGCCCCAGTGCACCGGGGCTCCCTGTGCCTCAGGTCATTGGATACTACCTGGCGTCTTGTAGGAACTCAGAAAATGGTTATTCAGTCAGGAAAAGCCATCGGGCAGGTTTTTGACCTCTCGGTTGTACTCTTTTCCTTTTAATAGCTTTTTATTATCATGAGCAAATAAAAGAGAACATTATATATCGTTTCTGTTTTTCCCTGATTTTTTTTTTCTGTACAGGGTGGGGCAAAACTAGGTTTACAGCTGTTTGGATGGAAAACAACACAATGATCAATGAATAATAACACAAGAGCCAACGGTTTCACGTGCTCACAGCGGTAGAGCTACCTTGTCCCTCCCTGTACACACGGCACGTGCTTCCCTGTTACTCTTTTCAGACCGGAAACTCCTGTGGAGCGGAGGCTAATGGCATTGCTTTTCACAGGGTCCAGAGCAGAACCCCCACGGAGAAGGAAAGCTCATGTTCCGTAAGAAGTACCTCAAGTGCGACCTCTGTTAGTGATGCTGCTAACGGAGGTTTGCTCCTTCCAATAGACTTGGCAACATTGTCTCTACCGGCAACAGGAGGAAACTTTTTGCTGGTTTTCCCTAGCAAAGAGGCATCTCTGTATGTGCTTCTGCCCAACACGAGCCCCCCTCTCCCCCCAACAGGCAGAAGCACGGACACCGGAAGCCTCCTGTGGAGAACTCAGCATCTCCGCGCGGTGGACTATGTGTCTCTTCCCGAACTCCTGTCCTGAGTGCTACACAGCCAGCACCACCCTCAGTCAGACTTTTCATAAACTTCTTTGGATGCATTTTTATGCCTGTGAAGCCAATTTTCAAAAACAACCAGGGCTCAGAGCTTGTCCAGTGGGATTTCGTCAGAGAGCCCTGGGACAATGGGATCTTCTTTTCCTGCATTTAACCAGTGGTGCTGGGCCAAGAAGGAGAAAAAGCACAAACACTAAAGACTGGCTTCAAAGGCGGCCCACCCAGCAGCTCCGGGAACCTTCAATGGCAGAGCTGCGGGCAGGAGCCGTCTGTGTGTTCCCCGTTGCCATGAGGACGCAAATGGAGAACGGAGCACCCAGGAATCAGGGCCCTGCTGCTTTGAAAGCCGCTGGCATTCTCCTGGAAGAGGAAGGGCCGCCTCGGCGCTGCGCTGCGGGCCTCCCGGAGGTCTTGGCAGTAGTGGAGGGAAATGGTCCAAGTGGGAGCTGCTTGGCCAAAGAGTAGTGGTGGGGCCAAAGTTGGTAACGCACCTGAAACCGCAACATTGCTAAGGAAGGACTGAGCGTATTCACACCGACGCTGCTGTGTTTCCCCCCAGGATGACTGGTCTTGGACGCCCGCTCGTCCCCTCCTCCCCCTGCTACCACTCAGCTGCCAAGTCCTGTTCACTCAGCCCCACCGCTCGCTTCCCCTGTGTCTACAGCCCTGCTTTTTATCTACTGTCACTGTGCTCAGCTGCTCAATGGCTTCCCTCTCGCCACGCCGTCTCCACCTCCTGCTTGTCCAAGATGTCTCTCGGGCAAAGAATGCAGCTCGGAGGCGTCCTGCCAAAACGCGGGAAGTCAGTACATCTTGTCACCGTCCTGTCCCCCAAATCTTCAGCGGCCCCCTATCATTATGGAATCTGATCCAAACCCTTTACGATAACAAGGTCCTCTATGATCCGCTCCCAAATTTCCTTTATTTTTTTTAGAAGATTTTATTTATTTATTTTTAGGGAGAGGGAAAGGGAAGGAGAAAGAGAAGGAGAGAAACATCACTGTGTGGTTGCCTCTCATGCACCCCCCTACTGGGGACCTGGCCTGCAACCCAGGCATGTGCCCTGACTGGGAATTGAACCAGTGACCCTTTGGTTCGCAGTCCAGCGCTCAGTCCCCTGAGCCACAGCAGCCAGGGCCCCGAGTTAGCCTTCAACTCTCGCCTCACGCTATGCCCCTGGACATGCTTGGGCGCGGAGGCCCCGTGCCTCACCCGCTGCATTGCCAGGTCCTTCTTCTGGCAGCCCCTCAGTCTGGAACACACTTCTTCACCAGCCCCATCCGCTTCATCCTGCAAGACTCCTTTCAAAGTTCGCTCGCCCTTCCAATTTCAGTTCAGATCCACTTTAGTTTTTTCAACAGAACAGGGTGCGGACTCCTTCACACCCCCACGCAGAGCCAGTCACTAACTCTCTGTCCATGAGCCTGAATCCAGCGGTGAAACCCGGGCACGCGCACTGTGTTACGGTCCTCTGCTCTACCAGACAGAAATGCGGTTTCCTTTGGAGCTATTTCCTATCCAGTTATTGTGGAGAAGTGAACTACCGTCATAGTTCAGCTTACAAAGCGTTTCAACGCATCATTGCATTTAGTCTTCGTAACACTCCCATAGGTAGGCGTCAGAAATGCCTCTCTTTATCGAGAAACCTGAGGCTCAGGCCCTGGCCGGGTGGCTCAGTGGGTTAGTGTGTCATCCCAATACGCCAAGGTTGTGGGTTTGATCCCTGGTCAGGACACATACAAGAATCAACAAATGTGTGCCTACATAAGTCCTACTTTTAAAATTAGGATATATTGAGAATTTAATTTGGGTCAGGCCCCATGGAGGAAACAGGAAAACACTAACACGTTGCAAACGCAGCATCTGCTGAGCTGTAGGCTTGATGTGCGTCGGAGTCCCAAGGAATCTCTGCATCCGTTGTCCTTCAGACCGACCCGTCCCTCCTCCAATGATTTTAAACACAAGTTTGAAAACTGCGAGCCCTTCACCTTGAATAGTTTCCATTTCCAGTAACCAATGCCCACGAATTCCCATTAGGCAGTCACTGTGTGTTCTGGAGACTGAATAGGAGCCAATAAAAATCTCATCTTTTTGCCAATGGACACGAAACTGCTGAGTAGCAGAGTTGGGCTCGGGGCGATCTGGACGGAGCACCGTTCTTGCCGCTGTGAAATTCACAAGCAACAAGGACAGGGATTGGAGGAGCTGGCTTCCCGGGGCGGGGGGAGCGGGGAGGGGGGGCTCTCCTTTCCTTAGAGATGTTCGCTCCAGAATATTTTTCAGAAGTGCACGGCAGGAACTGTTATGCAATTAGAATAGAATGGGTGAATCCAGACCATGCCATTTCAAACGATGTACCCAGATAATGACTTGGTCTTTTTGGACGTGAGAAGGTGGGCAGGGAAACCCAATCAGGTCATAGTGAGCAGTGAGGGGGAGGGGCAAGGAGGGAGTAGGGAGGGGAGCCAGGCCTGCTGAGTTTGTCTTTGTTTGCATCCAGATGAAACTCTGCTTGCAACAATGTACATCTGAACGCTGAGTGCAGAGTCACAACGCTCCCGTCTTATCCTATCATTTCCAGCCCTGCTTGCTTATCTAGGTACAAGATGACTCTAGACAGGAGCAGTCTGACGAAAAACGGGGGGTCGCTGTGTCCCTGATCACTGTAAGCAAACAGCTGTCACTGAAGGTAAAAAGTTGTCCTGTCTTCTTAATCCAGACATTTTTAACTGTGTTAGTTTTACCAATAAAAAAATGTATAAAATTCATCTTACTTGTTGATTGGAGTATGGAATGAGCCCAAATTTTTCAGCACTGCGTCCAAATCCCACCCCAGAAATGTGAATGTGTTTGTGCATAGGTTATTTCATATCTCTGAGCTTTGGTTTCCTTCTGTGTAAGGAAGGGCTTTTCTGAGTTTCAAAGTGAGTTGAAGGAAACAGCAGACCCTGTGACATAGAAGGCGTTCAGTGTCATCGCTGCCCTGATTCGCAGCGGCTGCTGATCACACCCTCCGAACCTTCGATTTGTGTGCCACAGTCACACAGCTCCATCCTGGCTACTTGGAGTCTAACCATGGGAATTAAAACAGGGTTGAAGCAAATCTATTGAGGCAGGGTAGGGAGAAGCTAGGAATGTTCCTTGGCAAGTGGAATAGGGAAGCTGAGACAGACAGCCGAACACACCAGCTGAGCAATTTACAGGCAGAGACAGAAGGTCACCTCCCTGGAGATGACATCTGGGCCCCGGTTGTGTGTCAGCTCCAGGCCCAGAAAAGCAGCAAAGCCAGGCGGGCGACACCAGGGCCAACCGCTGTGACCAAAGACCCCTTGCCTGGTGCTGACCAATTAGTGCACACCACGACCCTGAAAGAGCACACCTGGAAGAATGAGGACTATTCTGTCGAAACCCTCCCCTGGGACCCGTCGTAAGGTTCCCACCTGTGTGTGTGTGTGTGTGTGCGCGCGCGCGCGAGAGAGAGAGAGAGAGAGAGAGAGAGAGAGAGAGAGAGACACCTAAAGACAAAGGACCCAGGGCATGCTCTTCCTCTGGGAAGCTGCCCCAGGCATATTCTTCCCCCTCTCTCTCCCCCACAGGCAGGCGTCTCCTAAACTCTAAAGAACCCACAAACCTGGCTGGTGTAGCTCAGTGGATTGAGCACAGGCAGCAAACCAAAGGGTCACTGGTTCGATTCCCAGTCAGGGCACATGCCTGGGTTGTGGGCCAGGTCCCCAGTAGGGGGCGTGTGAGAGGTAACCACACATTGATGTTTCTCTCCCTCTCTTTCTCTTCCCCTCTCTTTGAAAATAAATAAATTAAATCTTTACATAAAATAAAAAAATAAAGGACCCACAAGACTTGCAACCAGGGGAGCAGTGGGCAGCGGCAGCTCGTCCTGGGCTGATCCCATGAACCTGTCCTTAAGGCCCCTTTTCTCTGACTTCCCGGTGGGCTAAGGCAGCCCCACCCCAGCTCCCCTGTTGCTTCTTCTATGCGAGGCCCTTCCTCGTCTCAATGTCCCCAGCTTTAATAAACGTACCCTCATAGCCACCTGGACTCATGCTGTGAAATCTTCCCCGCATGAAATCAGGAACCTGCACACGACCAGCCAGCCCTGGGCAGCCCCGCTCTGGGTCAGGCCTCTGTCCAGGAAACACTATTCTCACTGGGACTTAAGAGTTGAGACAGGTTTCCATGAGTGGAGATGCACTATCTGTAATCATTCATGCCCTCTTACCAACTTTCCGTTGTGGCCATAATTATCATGTCTGAATTTGCAATTCAGAGCTAAAGAGTCCATCCTGGTACACAGCACAGACTTTCACACCAAACTGCCTGGGTGTGGGTTTGAGCTCTGAGTTTAAGCATTCATTGTTAGGTGGCTGCCAGTAAGGGCGTGGTGAGAAGGAGGAGGTACAAGTCGGGGATAAGAACACAGTGAATTCTGATTAGGAGAACAGGCACAAGCTCCATCCACAGAGGGAGAAACATTTTTATTTTTATTTTTTTTAATTTTTTAAAAAAGATTTTATTTATTTATTTTCAGAGAGAGGAGAAGGGAGGGAGAAAGAACAATGTATGGTTGCCTCTCACATGGCCCTCACTGGGGACCTGGCCCACAACCCAGGCATGTGCCCCGACTGGGAATCGAACCTGGGACCCTCTGGTTCCCAGCCCGCGCTCAGTCCACTGAGCTACACCAGCCGAGGCAAAGGGAGAAACATTTTTAAATAAAATAATACAGAGGGGAGAAAGAAGGGCTGCATTTGCCAAGACTCAGAGGCTTGTTTCGGCGGGGGGCGGGGACCAGTGGTCCAACGTGACGCATCGGTTCAGTGAAGTTAGAAGGGTTTGAAGTCCAATTGGGAAAACCCTTCCGTGCTGTCCTGTGACATTTGTATTTTATTCTAAACAATAAGTATCTGCACATTTTTCAGGAGGGGCGTGTGTGTGTGTGTGTGTGTGTGTGTGTGTGTGAGAGAGAGAGAGAGAGAGAGGGAAGGAGGCAGAGGGTGAGACTGGATACAAGGGAACCCCCTGGGGGACCCCTGAGGCGGTTCGCACGGCGGGTCGTGATGACAACAGGAATAGAAGGGACAGAGCAGACGCTGGCCGGGTGGCTCAGGTGGTAGCGCATCGTCCCCACACGTCAAGGTTGTGGGTGTGATTGCTGGCCAGGGCACAGAGAAGACACAACCCATGAGTGCTCCAGTAAGTGGAACAACAAATGGATGTTTCTTTCTCTCTCTCCCCCCGCCTCCTCTCTCCCCACTTCTCTCTAAAATCAATTTTTACCAAGTGTCCTTCTACCAGGAGTATGTCCACACACAGGCAACCTCACAGCAGCTCACTTTCCAATACCGCCTTGGAATGGGGAGAAACGGGCGTTTGATCATTTAGTACAAACACACGTTCTCAGAAATACTCAAAAGCGGCAGGATGAATGCAGTGAATTTTCAGTACTTTCGCCGTCTTTTTCTCAGCTTGCCGTCAAGTGGAAGGAAGTCTTAGCGATGCTAAACTCTCACCCCACTGGCTCTCAGGAGGACAAGAAATGAGAAGCCCGAATCAGCCCAAAACCAAGATGTGTAACTATCAAGGGACAAGTTAAGACGCCATGACATCTAGAACAAAGATACGGACCCGGGGCATTTAATTTTTTAAAAATGTATATCTACTGCTGACTGTGTTATTCAAAATATGAAATTTCAATGCTCCATGAAAATCAAAATATTGCCTGTCTTTCGCTCCACTATCTGTAGCAATCAAAACACTCACTTCACCGGAGAAGAAAATTCAAAAGGACTGACAGGATCGTTCTCATAATTGCGTTTGATGACTGATTGATTGATCGCTGTCAGCCACCGAGAGCGCTCTGCTGTCCGTCAATGCCTTAGACGGGTAAATAGAAAATGAGGGGATTTGATTAGTTAATAGGAATACATACAAGAATGTAAGTAAAAGTTAACTGAAATAGTACAATATTTCCTTAATCATAAGGGGCACCATCAATTTATAACTGCTTTTTTGAGAGAAAAAAAAACTGCTTTAAGTCAGGGTTTAGAAAAATGCCGTGAGTGGAAGCAATGATACCTCACCATTGAAGAAACACGGGAGGTGAGCATTCCTGCAGAGTGAGCGCCAAGGGTTTGTTGCAGTGTCTTATGCTGACGGGTAACCAATAACGAAGCGACAGAGGACATTCTTCTGGATGTGCTGTGGCTGAGCTGCACCCCTGTGCGGCTTTGGAAGGACGTGCCACGCACGTTTGACCCTATCTCCTAGTTTCAGGTAAATTTTTAAATAGTCTCCCCCTTCTGAACACACACGGCATCTAAAGATTATTGGGCTGACAAGGGAAGGCCGGCCTCCTTTTGTTTGCTCTGATTGGTACAGAGTTGCAACAAGAGTGTTATCTTAATTTGTCAAGTGCAACTTTCAAAATATCTTTGGATGGAAAGTAATTACTCTGCTGCTTAATTTGATTTAAAAACTACTTGGAAGACTTTCCCTCTTTGCTACATTATCCTCACTCCCTAAGCTCTTTCCTATCTCCATTAGGAAGTTTGGTACATGTTTGCTTCTGCATATCCCAAGGGCACCTCAAGTTCAAGTACATAAAGACATAAATTACTATCTTTGCCAACAAACTAGATCTTCTCTCTGCGGGAAGTCTCATTCCCAGCATCGTCACCAAAGCCAGATATACAAAGTCAGGCATGCGAGCTACTAAAGCATAATTTTTAAAGTGATGAAATCATGATTTTTGTGTAAATATAAGATGAACAGTTGTCCACTATTTTATTCAACTCAATAACGTGGGAAATGGTAAGACGTTAGGACTGGTTTGAAGATCAAAAGAGGAGCTAGGTTCTTAGTAGCAAGTTGATGAAGAACTATTAGGGTAAGATCGGTGGTTTGCATTAAAAACTGGCTAACATCCTAGAGGACAACAGGACATGACCTTGGGGTTGTCCCCACCCCCACCCCACCGAAGAGCAATTATCTGCATCCCTACCAGACAAACATCTGCAGGTTAACATATAAGTTCTCTAAGCCTGGGGACTTGAGTCCTAAGAAAACAGTGAGTCGAACTAAGCATACTTACTACCTTGATAATCCTTGGGTGGGAGTTTGCCGTTTGCTCTGTCACTGAAGAACTGTGCACCTACCTTTTTAACTTGTTTCAACCTTGAGATCATTTTTGTCAGCACCTCCTTGCCTTCCCAGCCCCTACATCTGATCCCTGCTAGCTTTCCCTCCACGGCAGTCCTTCTGCACGTCCCTCCTCCCACAGTGCTATGCCTGTAGTTCATATTCTCACCCTCTTAACTTGGCCCTTGTAATCTTCCTAAATAACCTCCCCAATTTCGTGTTCTCAGGGGAACTCAAATCCGATTGTGGAAATCATGTGCTCGTCGCTTCCGAGGCCCCCGTTTAAGCTCTCCCTGATCTGCCAGCATCTCAGCCTCACCTCTTCACAAGCCGAGACCTTCCTTCCAAGCCTCACATTTTATTTCCTATCTCCGCTCACCCATCTTGGAATCCTCTCCTTGCTCACATCACCCCTGCCCCTGGCCCACCCCACAGTCCCTGCCTTAATCCAAAACTCACCCACTTATTTGCCTACTTATTTCAAAACTCAGCTGATGGCCCTGGACAAGTAGCTCAGTGGGTTGGAGCATCGTCCCAATACACCAAGGTTGCAGGTTCAAACCCCAGTCAGGGCACATATAAGAGTCAACCAATGAATGCATAAATAAGTGGAACAACAAATCGATGTTTCTCTCTCTCTCTCTTTCCTCTCTCTTTAAAATCAACTTAATTAAAAAAAGCCCTGGCTGGAGTGGCTCAGTGGATTGAGCGCCGGCCTGAAAACCAAAGGGTCACTGGTTCGATTCCCAGTCAGGGCACATGTCTGGGTTATGGGCCAGGTCCCCAACTGGGAATGTGTGAGAGGCAACTGATCCATGTATCTCTCACACATTGATGTTTCTTTCCCTCCCTTCCCCTCTCTCTAAAAGTAAATAACTGAAATCATAGAACAAAATTTTTAAAAACTGAGCTCACAGGTCATCTCCTACCTCTTACACCACTCCAGGTGGGCAGAACAGACCACACTCCCCTGCGTGCCCCTCCCTGCATCTGTGTGCATTTATTGCACCCACTGCACCCCCTTTTGCACTATTGTTAACCTTTCTGCCTCAGTTTGGGGTCCCCGGATGCATGTCCAGAAACCAGGCCTCGGAGGCCAGTGGTCTAGTTTGGAAGTGCAGGAAACACCTGCTGGGGGATGCAAAGCAGAACGGGGAAGGAAAAGCTGTCACTAGTGGGCGCCCCATCAGGCCAGCCACCTCCAGGTGCCGTCGGACCGCCTCTCTTCTCGTGGGGAAGTTCACGTTGTCCCACCGGAGGGCCGGTAGAGCTGGGGTCCACAGCACTAGTCTTACCCACCCGTGTAAAAGAAGTACACGTCTATCATTTTACCTTTTCTCCAGTCGTTGCTTTCTCCTGCCTCCCCTAATCTACCACCAGTGGACTTCATGGAACCCCTTATGGCTCCTCCTCCGATTCTGATGGGTAAACTAAGGCACTACACCGCCATTTTCCAGAGCGTCTCTCAGTCTGTTGAGATATTGCTTCCCAGAGATTGTCGTCAGCTGTGGCTTGAATAAACTCACCAAAAATTCGCTACAGGTGTGAATGCTTCTTACGTTGGCAGGCCATGGGGCTGTCCCTCATAGTCTCGTACCTTCTCAGGTTTTGGCAAAGGGACTTGAGTCCACCTAGAGAGGCAGGCCCCCCGTGGCCAGAGATGGGACAATTTGAGTTTCAATAAAGATAAGAATTACAAAGAGTTAAAACCCACCAAGTATGCTCAAATGCGTGAGTTAATAATATTTAAACAACAAATTAATTACCTTCTGAAGATGACAGGAAACTGTTATTTGAAAATTTAGGAAATGGAATAATCAGGCACTTACCTTGACTTTCCTCCATGAGATTTACAGAAGCATTACTTAATAGCCGATGAGGGAGCCATTGTTTCTTATCAAATTATTTCTGCTTATGGATTAAAATGATAGAATTAGAACATCACCACTTTGTAACCCCTAATGAGTTCATGAATCTAGGTGTTCCGTAGCCAGGGTTGTTCCGGTGAAAAAAAGAGGGAAAACCAGATGTTACGGACGTCCGGATGAGTGAACACATGTCGCCTCTGGTCTTGCCGTGGTGGGGGTCCCTCTGCAGTCAGATCGAGTGCCTGCGTCCAGAGTCCGGGCGGCTGTGGGACAGGTGGGGACCTCACCTGCCGCTGGGGATCACACCTGCCGCTGAGGTGAGTGTGAACTGGGGCAGCCACTTTACGGACTATGCAATGGGACTGATTACAGTTTAGCATATGGCTCTCCGGTGACGCAAGGGTTCCATTGCCAAGTATGCTCCCCAGATCAGTGATGCACACAACCTCCCACAGACACCCACACAAAGGCTCGTGGCGGCTCTGTTCCAATAACCATGAATTCTATGTTCCCTATCCACCTGAAAGGATTATCGCAGGGTCAAATGAGATAATAAATGTCTGAGTGCTTTGAGGAAGAAGGGGAGGGTGACAGATGTCAGGCGGTTTTATTAATAACTCATGAGCTGAAGCACTGACGCATATTCTCTCTCCAGCCAGAGCAAGCTGGTTCTTGAACTCGGATTTTCTGAATTCTATGAAGTTTTGCTAGAAGGTGACTTGTCCTAAAAGCTGAAAATGGGAGGGGCTCTTTCTCAACAAGCTGTTTGCATGCAAGACACTAAACACTGAAGACAATATGTTGAAGGAAGCAATGAACTGCCGGCTACAGCTCATTGTATAGCACTCACAGATTAGAAGAGAAGGCTTTTATGACTCTCCTCTGCGGATGCTTTGGGGAAGGCGCTGAACGCCGAGGGGAATCACTCAGCAGGACCTGATGACATCAGCCGGAGTCCTGCGAGGGCGCACAACCAGCATGAGGTCATTTTAAGCTAATCAACTGGGTGGTTGGAGAAAGGAGCCACTCAGTATTTATTACCTCAGCTAACGACAAAGGACTGGATTTAGTTCATGGAAACCAAGGGCTTAATGAATCAGACTAACTGGGAGGGTGGCGATAATTGTGTCATTAACACGGCCGTACCGGGAGTCTGTCTACCGCTTCCATTGGCCCGACGACAACTTTTCCAAAGGTGATTCTGTAGTCATTAAAAAGGCTTTCTGCTTTCCACAATCGAGCTTTTCTTGTTGCAGTCACTGGGAGTTTGTCCCGGGTCACTGGGAACGTTCGCTACCGGTCAGCGCAAATGTGGGCGACGCCTGTCAACGTGTCTCCCAGTGGCAGAGGACTGATTGGCCCCTTGATGTGACCATGTAAAAGAAAACTAAAGCCGATTTTATTGAATGGCTTCTGGAGACCAGTCTCATTTTCTTCCTGCGCCGTCCCCTCGACAAGCGCACAAATTGTTATAATTCAAGGAAGGTGCCATAAGAGAAGTAGAAGGGGCCGTGGGGGCGGGGAGGGCTGAGGGACTGACATTTTTTCTGTGTGACCGATGGGCTCAGGGGCTGCTCTTCAGAGAGGTGACTCTATAGCCCTTGGTAAGGTGGGCCGACGTCGAGACAGAAGGAGAAGGCTGGAAATAGTGAGAGTCCGAGTAAATGAAATAACTGTGGTGTTAGGGCTGGAAGACTAGGGATGAACGAAAGAGATTTTTAATTAAAAAAAAAAATTATTGACTTTGGAGAGAGGTGGGGGAAGAGAGAGAAACATCAATTTGTTCCACTCACTTATGCGATCATTGGTTGACTCTTGCATGTGCCCTGATGGGGATCGAACCAGCAACCTTGGTGAATTGGGACGACGCTCTAACCAACTGAACTACCCAGCCAGGCTGTAAAAGGTTTTTTCATGGAGCAAATAAGCCTCTCTGTGATCTTGATTATTTAAGCCTGGCCAATCTGAAAAATCAGCAGACCTAGGGGAAGCTAAAAGTTACCCTTTGTAAGTGCCATTTACATTTGTAAGGGAAGCCTCCACCTGTGTGGGCGGGTGTGTCCCTGCTTCCTGTCTGTTTAAGGAGACCCCTGGGGAACAAGAATAAACATGGCAGCTGCACAGGATCCAGTAAGAGATGACAAAACAAGCCACGAGGATGCCTGGGCCTTGCGGTGTGGGTTGTGGGATGACCTTGGCCGTTGCTGTTCAGAAAAAGACATTCACCCCTAGTCTCTGGGGTTGGGAGGCCCAGACGGGTCCGCGGCCATGACTGTCCTTCTTTATTTTTTTCAAAGATTTTAGTTATTTATTTTCAGAGAGAGGAGAAGGAAGGGAGAAAGAGCAATGTATGGTTGCCTCTCACATGGCCCTCACCAGGACCTGGCCTGCAACCCAGGCACGTGCCCTGACTGGGAATCGAACTGGGACCACCTGGTTCCCAGCCCGCGATCAATCCACTGAGCTACACCAGCCAGGCCATGACTGTCCTTCTTTTCCGAGCAAGCTGTCGGGCAAAGGATGGCACCACGTACATGGAGCGTACAGAGAAAATAGGGAGAAAAGACACAAATGTAGCACATTGCATTAAATGCAGGGCCAACAATGTAATTTCCAGGTCCCAGTACAAAATGAAAACGTGCCCAGTTCAGAGAGTACGAAGAATTTCAAGATCGCGTCAGTGGTGTTGGACCACCTACGGGGCTGTCGGCAGTGGGAGAGCTGTCTGGGCAGGTCCCACCCCCATGAAGCTGGCTGCGAGACCTCGGGGTCACCCACGGTGTGACGGTGGTCCCCACGCACTGGGGAGACCCAGTAGTCTGGATTTGTAAGCTCCATAGCTCAGGTCACTAGCTAGCTCCAGCAGCCTCTTCGAATGATAAAGAAACCCCAAGAGAAAGAAAGTCTCTTCTCCCCCATTTAGAATCCTTTCAATGCAGGGGGGTGCGTACAGTCGGACGTGCCCCAAAAGTGTTTTGGGGGTCATGTGACAGTTTAGAAATTGAGGAAAGCCCTCGCCTGGGCAAGGGGAGCGGCTCTACCACAGCTCCTGTGCTCTCCGCCTGCCTGCCGGGCCCAGGACGGCGTGAGTTTTCGTAGACTCTGAATCACGGTCTTGCAAAGCTCAGAGTTCCTCGTTTGGGATTGTTTTGTGATGAAGCTTTTACATCGTGGAACATGTATGCTGGCCGGTGAATGCACACTCACGCCTACTCCCAAACCTCCCTTTGCAACCCGCTTAGCTCCGAGTCCATGCACGTGAGGCAGTGCCTCCGTTGGACACTAGGGGGCAGTGTTGTCTGATTGTAAGGCCGCAATTCAGGGAACGGTTTTTTTCTTTTTTTCCTGCCTTAGTTCGGCTTGGACTTTGAACCTCTAGTGTAAAGAGGTGAAGAAACACTCTTAATTGTCTACTTCACAGCAATTTAAATACATCAGCTTTATGAGGGTTACTGCAAAAGAAAAACGCAAAGGCAGTTTTGATTGCAGGTGCCCTTAGTAACTGCATTTCATAATCTATTCCACCTAAAACCAAAGGGACAAATTCTGGTTCTGACAGCCTAGAGGAAATTCCAGGAAGGAAGGAGCATTAGGACTTTTTTCCCCCCTAGGTAAACTTGCAGGGCAGTGGGACCAAGGCTTTGACTAGTGGGAAGTTTCTACTTGATTCATATGGCCTGAGGCTTAGTTTTCCTTTGTTTTCAAAACAAAGCAGAAGTGAGACAGAAGAACCCAGCAATTAAAAGTCTAGGCTCCAAGGCCGTTAAGGGGCGGGGGTCAAACCCACCTCCCACCTCTGGAAAAAGCCGGCTCTAGGAACAGCTGCACCTCGCCTTCTGTCTACTTACAGCACATCAAAAGCGATAGTGCGGGTACAGAAGTGCCGATACAGGGCGGTGTATTTAAGGAATTAACAAGGATAAGGCAGTCCGTGCCCTGGGGTTCCTCCAGGTGAGGTAGGGAGAGACTCCCGCAGACTGTAAAAATGCCCCACGAAGGACGGCACCTGAGAGAGGCCCTCCAAGAGGACAGGAACAGAAGGAGAAAGAGCACAGCTCAGTCGGGGAGGGGGGGGGTGGGGGGGGCAGTGGGCGGGGTGAGTCTCTGCGATGCATCTGGGAAGATGAATTGGAGCCGAGTGTAGCAGGCAGGTGCACCAGGTACACAAACTAAGAGTGTCAGATTTTCAGAAAAGAACTACTGTATTTTGCCTTGTACAGTGTGGACTTTTTTGCCCAAATTTTTGAGGGGAAAATAAGGATGCGCATCGTACCTAGGCAGTACTAATTCCGTATCTATATAAATGTTTTTAATTTTTTATTTATGCTTATGCGTTAAAAGTATAACTCTAGAAAGCAACAGTGAAATCTGTATGCAAAATACTACCCTGGAACATGATAATCGGTTTTGTTTCTAAACATAAATAGATAATTAAATTTAAGAATTAAAATGAAAGATTTCTTATCCTGAAAGTTTGGGCCCAAAACGTGGGTGCGTATTACACACAGGAGCGTATTATACACGGCAAATTACGGTATCTGAGAGGTGACCTGCAGGAAGCCCTGTAGAATAGAATGAAGGAAACACAAGAAAGAACTTTAAAGAAATTACCCCCACCCCCCCATGCCCTGGCTGGTGTAGCTCAGTGAATTGAGCGCAGGCTGCGAACCAAGGAGTCTCCGGTTCGATTCCCAGTCAGGGCACATGCCTGGGTTGCGGGCCAGGTCCTCAGTGGGACCATGTGAGAGGCAACCACACATTGATGTTGCTCTCCCTCTCTTTCTCCCTCCCTTCCCTTCTCTCTAAAAATAAATAAAACCTTTAAATAAAAAAAAAGAAATTATCCCCCCAAATTCAGCTGAGTTGGGGAGAGAGGCCTCAGCTGTTTGCATGTGGGTTCCAAGGCCCCCACTCGGGGCTGTGAGACCTCGGGCAGACTCAGCACCGCTCTGAGTCTGCTGCTCACCTGTAACACAGGGTGACAAGGGCGTGCCCCTCATGAGTGACGTGTGGGTTGAACAGATCATCTGTGTAAGACACTTGTGCAGGAAATGGTCACTAAAGACCAATTACTGACAATGATGGTGACGGCCTTGTAAGGAACTTGCTGCTCAAACAGATCAACAACTAACAAGAGGCGAATCTGGGGCATAAACCGGAATCTTCTGGCTTAGATTCTGTGTTTTTCATTTTTACACTTACATTTTAAAAATTTGGAGAAGTCTTCCCATCCTAAAATATCTCTGGCAATCTTGTGTTTTGATCTTGTTGAAGCACAAATTCTTTCATAAATTTAGATCCTGTAGTAGTTTCATTTTCATAATTCTGAGGAAGTCTAATTAATTATTGTTAACTGATTTCCAGTTAATAAGAAATTTTACATAGCTGGGTATTTTAATTGCCTTTCACTTTAATCCACTTATTTTTCATTTCAATAAGTAAATTTGATTGCATCTGTAAACATTTTTTCCACTTTTAGGAGATATTGTCTACAATTTTTTATTTTTATTATTTTTTAAATTTTATTTATTTATTTATTTTCAGAAAGAAAGGAGAAGGCAGGGAGAAAGAGCAATGTATGGTTGCCTCCCACACGGCCCCCACTGGGGACCCGGCCAGCAACCCAGGCATGTGCCCCGACTGGGAATCGAACCGGGACCCTCTGGTTCCCAGCCCGCGCTCAATCCACTGAGCTACACCAGCCAGGCAAATAAAAGTCGTTTTAAAAATAAAAATAAAAAGCCCGCTGGTGTAGCTCAGTGGATTAACCGCAGGATGGGAACCAGAGGGTCCCGGTTCGATTCCCAGTCGGGGCACATGCCTGGGTTGCTGGCCGGGTCCCCAGTGGGGGCCGTGTGGGAGGCAACCATACATTGCTCTTTCTCCCTCCTTTGTCCTCTGTCTGAAGATAAATAAATAAATAAAATCTTTAAAAAATAAATAAATAAAATGACTTTTATTTTATTGATTTCAGAGGGAGAGGAAGGAAGAGAGAGAGGGAGAAACATCAATTTGTTGTTCCACCTATTTATGCACTCATTGGTTGACTCTTGCATGTGCCCTAACCAGGGATCGAACCTGCAACCTTGGAGTATCAGGATGACGCTCCAACCAACTGAACTACCCAGCCAGCGCCTCCTCTACAACTTTTTTTAAAAAGTTATGTTGATTTTTAAAATTTAGGTTTCCAGCTGCCAAAAATTAAAAAATCACCCAAGTACCTGATTTTCAAATTTATGCAAGCAAAATTCAGACAACCGAGATATCTAGTCTCCAGAAGCTCACATTCTATAATGCAATGCTGTAATAGCATAATAAATGTTACATAGTGGCATAATACAGCTCTAATAGCAAGAACAACCAAACAAACCTTTCACCAAAAGTCATCCACTTGTTTCATTTAACTCAAAGCAAGCTTATTATTTTTAAAGGTTTTTTTTTTTTTTGGCAAGAAATATGTATAATTATTTTAATTCCACAATGCCACGGGAGGAATACAGGAGTCAAAACTTTGAGTCAGAATGAACCGTGTGGTGAAGGAATGGGCGGCGGGGCAGGCAGACGGGCCGGAAGGCAGGTGAGAGGACGCAGCTGCGAAATCCTCGCAGGGCCACCCCCACCTGGAAGAGCTGACCCATTCCGTGACATTCTAGAAGCTCAAAGGAGGACTTCACCATTGGAAACCCACACAAATTCCAGTCCAGTTTTAGGCACGATGGTCTGTCACATGGAGTGCTCAAAAATGGAATTTAATATAGAACTGTTGTCATTTGTATTTTTTTTTTAAAGATTTTTTTATTTTATTTTTAGAGAGAGGGGAAGGGAGGGGGAAAGAGAGGGAGAGAAACAGCAATGTATGGTTGGCTCTCACATGGCCCTCATGGGGACCTGGCCCTCAACCCAGGCATGTGCCCTGACTGGGAATCGAACCCATGACCCTTTGGTTCACAGCCTGCGCTCAATCCACTGAGCTACACCAGCCAGGGCTGTATTGTTTTTTAAAAAAACTTATGTTTGACGCTGGTTGAAGGATGACTGCTACACACATGTGAATATGTGTACAAAAGCCTCTAGAAGCGCCTGGTTGGTGTAGCTCAGTGGATTGAGCGCGGTCTGGGAACCAAGCGGTCCCCGTTCGATTCCCAGTCAGGGCACATGCCTGGGTTGAGGGCCAGGTCCCCACTGAGGGCCATGTGAGAGGCAACCACACATTGCTGTTTCTCTCCCTCTCTTTCTCCCTCCCCTCTCTCTAAAAATAAATAAATAAAACCCTGTTCAGTAGATGCTGTTGTTTTGCGTGCATTTTAATAAATAATAAAATGAAAGGAACGCCCAGCAATTTTTCTGACATTGACGATGCTTCAGTAGTCTTGTCAGCCAGTTGATAAGAACGCGTTAATATAAAAATTAAGAAAAAAATAAATTAAGTTTGAAAGGAATTCCTGCTTTGGGGAAGGACCTCACCATGACAGCATCACTAAGTCCCCCTTCCCAACTCTTTTATAACTTATATATTTATTTATTTTACATCCTCACCCAAGGACATGCTTAGAGAAGGAAGAGAAACACTGATGGGTTGCCTGCTGTATGTGCCCTGACTGGGATGGAACCCACAACCCAGACACATTCCCCTGACAGGGAACTGAACCCCCGATCTTGGCATGTGCCCTGACTAGGAATTGAACCCACAGCCTTTCGGTCTACAGGGCAACACTACCACCAAGCCACACCAACCAACTGAGCCACGTAGGCCAGGGCCAAGTTCTCTTTTCACTTAAAGAGTCTATGAATCTGAATCGCCAGGGGAAGGTAGATGAGACAGGAGGGTACATGGTGGGAAGGGGAACAGGTCTTCATCCACCCGATTTCCTTCCAGGTTCCCGCGAGAAGGGGCCTCGGCCTCTCAGACACACGAGACAGGGCCACGTGGTTATCAGGGGTGGAGTGCACCCCGCAGCCCTGCCTTGGTGTCTGCCCTTCCCTTCGGCCTTTCTGCGTGTAAACCTCGCTCCTCTTTTACATTCAGCCCAGGGGCAGACACCCTCCACGCCATCATCCCTGTGCCAAGGGGGCTGTCAGCCTGGAGAGAGAAGCTGATGGACTCTAGGGAGATGCTGCCTGGGCTGTTTCTGGAGGCTATAATTGCCGCTGTCAGGAGACGTATAGAATCCCACTCCCCTTTCTGTCCGTAGAAACCAGTGGGAAACTCTCATCCCTAGCACACCTCAGGGGAGGTCCCATTCAGAACCAGGCTTGGTCTGGACAAGAGGGAAATTCAAGCGGAATGTGCCGGTTACATGATCTCCCTGGATCCTTCCAGGGGCCGCTGCCCTGTCCCAGTCAGCTGACCTGACCCTGGGCACCATGGCCAGCTGGCTGCCAATGCCATCTTGCTTCCTTAGTTTGTGCCCACTTTGCCTTACGACTGTGGTCCAGGCCGTGACTCATGTAGTCAGCACTGATCCCAGACTTGGCGATAATCTTTTTCATGAATGGGGTCACCTGCATTGCACCTTCAACCTGGTGCTGCCTCCATCCCGGGCAGACATGCAGTTATGTACCAGCCCAGGTCACCGAGGAAGGAAAAAAAATTCTGTCCTACTTGATGAAGTACCTGATTACCTGATGCTTTGCACAAAGAAAAAATTGCTTCAGAAAGCAAATCATATATACATGCCTTTTTGAAAGGAGGCTATCTGCTCAAGCTCATTTGAGAATTCTTTTTCTTTTAATCTCCATTGTTCAGGTTAACAATGCAGTTTGAGAATTAACCAGATCTTTCTCTTGTTTCGACATCTGCTTTGCTTCTCAGTTATTTAGAAAGGGCTTTGATAGCATTTTCACCAATGAGTAAAGAAACAAACAAACAAAAAAAGACATTTAAAAATAAAAATTTGGCCCGGCTGGTGTAGCTCACTGGATTGAGCGCGGGCTGGGAACCAGAAGGTCCCGGTTTGATTCCCACTCGGGACACATGCCTGGGTTGCAGGCCAGGTCCCCAGTGAGGGCCATGTAGGGGGCAACCATGCATTGCTGTTTCTCTCCCTCTCTGTCTCCCTCCCTTCCCCTCTCTCTAAAAATAAATAAATAAATAAAAATTTGGTGGTTTTTTTTTTTTTTTTTACTACTAGCTTATCTGGTAAAAGCAGTTTTTGTCAGGAACGACTCTTTCACTAAGAACACTTAGAAAAGCTGCACGAAAGGCAAGACTAATTGTGTGAAGGCTTTGGGGGAACGCCACAGCACAGAGTGCATCACACCCACGGAGGTGCGTCCAGCTTCGGGTCTACTGTTCTCCTGCGGCATCTGCGCACTCCTGAAACAGCAACGGAAAGATGGAGAAGCTAAGCAGGTAACTTAAACAACCCTGCAAGGGGGAACCTACGATGAAGAGGGGGCTCTGGGAAAAAAACAAAACAAAACAAAATCACACTCTGGGATGGGAAGTTCAAGGGCTAGACCCTAGGAATAAGGATGACCCGAAGCACAGCTCCCAGTCATCTCAAGGCCTGTAGGAGAGGAATCTTACCTGGAACTGCTCATGTCCCTAAACACCTGCCAAAAGCAAACGTAAATAAATCTTCTTTAGCAAGATGCAGCATAAATAGTCAAATTAGCTCTGGCTGGTGTAGCTCAGTGCATTGAGTGTGAGCTGGGAACCACAAGGGTCCCGGTTCGATTCCCAGTCAGGGCACATGCCTAGGTTGCGGGCCAGGTCCCCAGTGAGGGCCATGTAAGAGGCAACCATACATTGCTGTTTCTCCCTCTCTTCTCCTCTCTCTAAAAATAAATAAAATCTTTGAAATAGTCAAATTATTTCTGCAACAATTAATGTACAATGTCTTGCACACAATGAAAAATAAATAAGCTTATGAGAAGCCAAGTCAGTTGAAACCCAGAAAACAACAGACAATAGAAACAGATCCATGAGGTATCAAAATAATGGAGTTATATTTTAAAAAATATTATTTTCTAATTCTGGTTTCACAGACCTCTTTTTTTTAAGATTTTATTTATTTTTAGAGAGAAGGGAAGGGAAGAAAACATCAATGTGTGGTTGCCTCTCACACACCCCCTACTGGGGACCTGGCCCTCAACCCAGGCATGTGCTCTGACTGGGAATTGAACCAGCAACATTTTGGTTCACAAGCTGACACTCAATCCATCAAGCTAGGCCAGCCAGGGTAAAATAATGGAGCTCTTACCCAAAAGTGTAAAAATAACTGTGCTGAATGTTTCTAGATTAAAAACTCTAGAACTCAGCAAAGAACTGGAAACTATAAAACAGAAGTAACTTCAAATAACAGGATTAAAAATAACCAAAATTAATCTCATACTAGACTTCTGGAGAATAAATCACAAGCTAGGCTAAAAAAATATCTAGCATGAAGCACTGACACAAAAGGATGGAAACCATGGAAGAGAAAAAAACAGATGTAGGAGGACTAAATTTTATGTAAGTGAAATTCTAGAGGAGGAAAGAGAGAATAGAAATGAAGCAGTATTTGAAGAGATACGGTTGAGAACTTACCAAAACCGATGAAAGGTATCAACTGCAGATACAAGCAGATTTATGAGTGCCAAGCACGATAATTACAAAGAAAAAAAAATCCTTAGATACGTCCGAGTAGAACTTACAAAAACCAAAGACAAAGAGAAAAATATTAAGTTCAGCCAGAGGAAAAAGACTTTCCAAAGAGCAACTGTTAAGAGGAACAGCAGAGTTCTCAATCGAAATAGAGGAATCCAGAGATACCTTGAAGTGGTCAAAACAATGAGTTAGAAACTACATGGTAAAATACCTTTATTAATTCATTCACCAGTCGGTATTGTGCAACCACCATGTGCCAGGCGCCCTGTCAGACAAAGGGCAAAGAGCAAGGAAAAGCCACCGTATTTAACTCAAGCAGTTCAATAAAGGTACCCCACCTTCTACTCAACAGCCTTACTGCACTTGAGGTACATGACACATTCTCATCATTCAGTGGTTTCCTTAGGGTGCTCCCTGAAGATGGGAGGAGAGAGCCCACACCAGAAATGTGAAGGCATCTGTAGTTTGAAGTCTCCCAAATGATATGACCCTCTCTCCCCACCCCCCCTGCAGGGCTTGAGAATTACATTTATTGAGAAAATGCAAACATTTGTACTGTAATATACGAAAGGCACAAGCAATTAATTCACTCATTTAACATTGCATTGTGATTATAAACAAATAAATACTGGTCCCTACCCTTGAGATCCTTATCGTCACTAGGAGAGACTGCCTGAGAATAGTATTCAGCCTTTAAAAAAAAGGAAATTTTGAATGCTGCACGATTCCACTTATGTGAAGTACCTAAAATAGTCAAGCTCTGGCCAAGTCGCTTGTTTGGTTAGAGCATCATCCTGATGCACTGGGCTTGTGGGTTCTACCCAGTCAGGGTGCCTGTGGGAAATCAACCCGTGAGTAAATGGATAGGTAGAGCAACAATTCAATGCTTCTTTCCCCCCCCTTCCCCCATCTCTAAAATCAATTTAAAAAAACCAAAAACATAGCCCTGGCTGATGTAGCTCAATGGACTGAGTGTGGGCTGCGAACCAAAGGGTTGCTGGTTCGATTCCCAGTCTAGGACACATGCCTGGCTTGCAGGCCAGATCAGATCCCTAGTGGGGGACACGTGAGAGGCAACCACACATTCATGTTTCTCTCCCTCCCCCTCACTCTAAAAATAAGTAAACCCTTAAAAAATTTTTTTAAGTACCTAAGATAGTCAAACTTGTAAAATTGACACGTAGAATAGTGGTGGACATAGACTGTTTTTAATCAACAGGCATAATGTATCTTTTAGGCAGGACACACAGATTCTAGAGCTCTGCTCAACACTGTCCCTATAGTTAATCAGTCTTGTACTCAATTCTGATCCATGCTGCTTCAGTTCCCAATGCCAACCGACAGCTTTCTGATGTACATTTTGGGTGGATGCCTAAGGACATTTAGAAACAGTTTAGTGCTGAGCATAAGCTATTCAGCTTTTCCCAGAATTCTGTGCTCTTCAATTATTTATCCCTTCCAAATGCTAAAATCAAAAAGAAGGTAGATATTTCAGCTTGACAAGGTTTGGGGAGATGAGCAAAAATGACCTTCCTAATTTTTTTTTTTTAAAGATCTTATTTATTTTCAGAGAGACGAGAAGGGAGGGAGAAAGAGCAGTGCATGGTTGCCTCTCACATGGCCCTCACCGGGGACCCGGCCCGCAACCCAGGCATGTGCCCCAACTGGGAATCGAACCGGGACCCTCTGGTTCCCAGCCTGCGCTCAATCCACTGAGCTACACCAGCCGGGTTAATTTTGTACATTATTTAAACAAGGCAAAAAACAATCCTCTGCCCCTAGTTACAAAACTAGTGTGGCTCAGAGGACTGAGCGCTGGACTGTGAACCAAAGGGTCGCTGGTTCGATTCCTAGTCAGGGCAGATGCACGGGTTGCAGGCCAGGTCCCCAGTTGGCACATCAGGGGCAATCACACTTTGGTGATTCTCTCCCTCTGTTTAAAAATAAATAAAAAAAAAATGTAAAAAAATTTAAACAAAACTAGTAGATATTGTGGTATTTGCCACACTTTACCCATTTTAGTTTCAATATAAAAGGTGACAAAATACACTAACTTACCAGGTTAAATAGCATATTTTTATCCATGAACCTCTCATCTTTGTACACATGCATTTTTTAATAAGCTTTATTTTTTAAAATAATTTTACATTACAGAAAAATTGGTAAGATAGTACAGTTTCCAATGTATCTGGAACCAGTTTCATCAATTAGGAACATCTTACATCAGTATGGTGTACTTGCTGCATTTAATAAGCCAATATTAATACATTATTAACTAAAATCTGTATTAAAATTTCAATTGCAATTACATAAACATCCAAAACAAAACTACTTATTTTGCAAGAAACCTACAAATACATGTAGAAAACTGTCTATGCAACTGTGAGACAGGGAATAAGAAATGGGACTAAAAGGGAACAAACCAGCGGAACTCCAGCTCGGCAGCTCCGGGGCACAGAGCTGGGCGCACATGGAAAGGCGCCATTGACCAACCCAGGGGCCCCCGGACAAAGGAAGAGGCTGGAGCGAGAGTGACTGCGGGGGAGGGGCTGTCATGCTCATTTAGCTGCTGAGTCCCACAGGAAAGGGCACGAAACGTAGGGTATGCATTATTAACGCCTTCGTGAACATGTCCGTCCGCCCATCTTCTTCTTCTTTTCACGCTGCAAAATCTTTACTGTACAGGGATTCTTCCAACCAGGCCACCGGGGCTCACTTCACCCACTGTTTGGCCGCCAGCCTCTTATCTCTCTCTTCAGCGATGGTGAGGCGGATGCCCTTCCCACGGGGAAGGGAAATCCACGGTTTGTTGCCTTTGCCGATAACGAAAATGTTGGAGAGCCGGGTGGCAAAGCTGTTGCCATTGGCATCTTTCACATGAACGACGTCGAAAGAACCAGGGTGCTTCTCTCTGTTGGTGATCACGCCAATTCTCCCCAGGTTAGCACCGCCAGTCACCATGCACAGGTTACCAGTGTCAAACTTGATGAAATCAGTAATTTTGCCAGTCTCCAAATTAATCTGAATGGTGTCGTTGACCTTGATGAGGGGGTCAGGGTAGCGGATGGTGCGAGCATCGTGGGTGACCAGGTGAGGGATGCCCTTTGTGCCCACGAAGATCTTCCTCACTTTGCACAGCTTGTACTTGGCCTCCTCCGGCGTGATACGGTGGACGGCAAAGCGACCCTTGGTGTCGTAGACCAGACGGAAGTTCTCTCCGGTCTTGTCGATGCTGATGACATCCATAAAGCCCGCGGGGTAGGTGACGTCGGTTCGGACCTTGCCATCGATCTTGATGAAGCGCTGCATGCAGATCTTCTTTACTTCGTCCCCCGTGAGGGCGTACTTCAGCCTGTTCCGTAGGAAAATGATGAGAGGGAGGCATTCTCGCAGCTTGTGGGGACCGGTCGATGGCCGAGGAGCAAACACACCAGTCAGTTTGTCCAGCATCCAATGCTTTGGAGCTGCCACACGCTTCAGATGCTTCTTGGGACCACGAGCCATGGCTGTGCTAGGCACGGAAAGAGGACCCTCTTCTTGCTTAAAGGAAAGAAAATCACAAAGGGGTCAGATACACGGTGGCAGAAGGGGACTAGACCTTGGGGGATGAGCACACAGAACACACAGATGCTGGACTATAAAATCGTACACCTAAAATATGTGTTATTAACCCATGCTACCTCAATAAATTCAACTTTTAAAAAGAGTAAAGAATCACAGACTCTAGAGCTGTAAAACGCTTTGGACCGTTGCGTCTTCTGGAAGCAACTGCATGTCACGAAGACCACAGGCTTACAGCCAGGCAGACCTGTACAGTAGCTAGACCTCTCTGGGCCTCCGAGCTCTCACCTGTGAGATGGGGGTAAACAGCCCGCAGGGAAGGGCTGGGAACCACACACACAGAACAAGCAGCACCGCGTCTGGAACAGAGCTGACCTTCAATAAGCGGAGCTATCATCTACTCCAGGCACCTCACTTCCGAGAGAAACAGACGGAGGCTGCTGTCACATGGAAGTCAGAGACAGAGCCAGAACAGAGAGGCAGAGCAGAGCTGACGATGGACTTTAAATCTCCATATTCAAAACCCACATCAATGGATTTAAGGGTGTATACCTAGGGGTGGACCTGGAGGTATGTTTCTAGGATTGATTCCTAGAAGTAGAATTGATGTGTCAAAAAGTTAAATGTATAGTTTTGTGAGAGACTGCCAAACTCCCTCCAAAGGGGTGGAGCATGTCTGCATTTCTACCAGCAATTTACAACAGTGCCTCACGCACTCGCTGAAGGACAAGCAATGTCTCTGGAGCACTGAAACTGGTAACTGCAAAGCCACGTTGTGCAAGACAGCGCACACAAACCGGTGCTCACCTAACGGACCAGACCAGCTCCATCCACCCCAGGTGGGGACCAAGGAACTCATTTAGCACAGAGCAGCCATTCAACTGCAAGGCTTCTTTCTAAAATACTGATGTCTCTGTGACAAAGATTTACTCTGTACGAAGTGAGGATACAGGGTGACCTGGAAGCGTGGCTTTGTACCTCAGTGTCTTCCCCGGGGAGGCCTAATGAGGCAGAGGTTGACTCCACAGCAGCCACCTCCACTCCTCCCAACTACTCCCCGCTTGTTGTGGTCATTTCCTGCTACCCACCCCTTTCCACAGAGCCTGGGACCTTTGGAAGAACATACCTCCCCCGCCCTCGCCTCAGGCCTCAGCCAACCCACCCAGTCTTACTCCCTGACTGTTCAAGGTTTCAGGTGTGGACACACAGGTAGAGTGTTAAGAATGTGACCGGAGAAAAGAGGAACTAGGTACTTGTGTAACTGAGCCTCTCCATTAAACTAGCCTTGAAGTCTGTCTTTCTTCTGGATTTGCAGCTGTGTGACCCAGTAAGTTCTTTATTATTTAAATCAGGTAAAGCTGTGTGCTTTGTGACTTGCAGCCAAAAATACTCTAATCTATACAATGAGAAACATTGGTATTACCTGCAAGACACATTTCATAAGCCCGCACAATTCCCTAGGCTTTTTAAAGAATGGGTGAAAAACTTCTTTGCATGAAAACTTTCATTCCAGAAAACTGTTTGCTCTGATATTAATGGTCAATGATACCCGTTTAAATCCTTACCATTTAGAATGGGCATTATTATTACCAGGTCTAAATTTCTAGTTCCTCAAATCATAAGTTAGAACCAAACCTTTATTAAGAAAGCTTAACTAGGGGGCGAAATGCAGACAACTGAGACTACTGTAACTGAACAACAATAAAATAATTTTAAAAAAGAAAGAAAGCTTAACTATGTATAAAAAGTTTTCAGTTCTTTTTACACATAGAAAGGTGAAAAGCACATTCACCTGTTCTGGCTGCACTCTGCCACCATTCTGAAACACAGCCTCCGCACCCGCCTCACTCACTTACAGGTTTGTTCACGCAGGAAATTTAACCCGCCCTGTCAGAGGCTGTCACGGGTGGGCCACCAAGAGCTGACACGTTAGCCTCACTCACAGCAACAGAACACTCACAGCACCCAGGACAGCAACAGTTTCTTGCAGTGGTCACCCGAGGGCCAGTAATCCCAAGGCAAGGGGAAGAGCGTCAGGTGACACTCGAACCTGGAGTGGGCTGCATTACCAAAGGGGAGACTTCAGCTTAGGGAACCCAAATCTTTTATAATGGGCAGTAGACATGATTTTGCTTTGTTCACTGAACAACTTTGACACCTTGTAGAATTAGAGAGAGAGACTTAAGACAGGAAATCCAGGACCCCAGCTGGAAAAGGATTTTAGCTCAAGCCATCACTATCATCAATGCCACCAGAGTTGGACTGACATCTGTGGACTTGCCTAGCAGAGCAAACAATGTAACCTGGCACACCTTCAGTATTTCTCTTTACAGATTCGGAGCCCTGCTCCCGCGTGGGGGAGAAGGCAGAGTGAGCGCTGGCGGCGGTGTGCCAGCAGGTTCCCCTCACCTCCCATCACAACCTCTGCCCTATCTGGCGACCTGCCAGTCACGCCTCCCCCGCGGTTCCTTTCACCCTCTTTCCCAGTGCCTTTCTCTCCCACCACATGCAGTATTCTCCTTGAAAGGGGTTGCAATAAAAATGGTTCTCCGTCTCCTATTCTCATGATATCTTAATGCGTAGGTAAGTTTCACCCCTTTATAGTTATTAGCCCTCCTGCATAACGACCAGATCCGGCCCTGATCACTGCCGTCATGGTGAACAGGAGGCAGATACTAAGTATTGTCTCTTCAGCAATAGGCGAAGTGATGACCTGAGAAATACAGGGAGGCAGGAAGGGAATCCATACTTTGTGCTGGGTGCCCTGCCGGCTGTTCTAAGTCCATTATTTCACTGTGCATTACAGCACTTCGTTAACAACTGTCCAGGGTGGTAAATAACGTGGATCATGGTAATAAGTGACAGCACCAGGATGAAAATTCTAGCAGTTTCTGACCTCAAAATCCACAGTGAGCTTGGAAAATTCATTTTGGAATTCAGGAGGATGGGAACTCGGGAGGGAAAACTCCTTACAATGCCTATGAAATGTGATTGCAGACAATGCGTGCGGCAGAACCGCCGCCCCCCCCCCCCCCCATTAAAATAGCTGCTGCCATCCTCTACGGCGGCACAGTACTTGAGCTTCACGAAACCCACTGCTCCAGAATGGACCAAAAATCATCTCTAAGGAGGTTTTCGGCAGAGCCCACAGACGGTAACACTTGCGTGGTCTCCTTTCACAAGAGGACGCTGAGACTTGGATTTCTACTACCTTCCTTTCTCCTTCAGAGGAAAAGTAGAAGCCCTCAGCCTAGAACCTCTCAGCTTTTTGAGCTCCCTGCCCCGAACTCATCGACGCCCTGTCTCTGCTCGGAGTGCACGAGAGGCTAAAGCTGCTTCTTGGACCCGACCCACCCCGCTTCCTCTTTGGGCTGCGACTCCCTCAAGCAGCCGTGATTCACACGGTCTTTACGCTGTTCGAAGCCTCCCGGCTCTTCCTATCCGCGCTCAAACGTGCCCCAGGCTTCGCCTTCTTAAAGACCCTTCGTCCTACATATTTTTTCTAGATCCTATGTTACCCTCTCCCTTCAGAACAAAGTTTGTGCGTGCGTGTGTATGTGTTTTTTTTTAAGGAACTGTCTATACTCGTCGTCTTTGCTCTCTACTTTCCATTAACGTGCTGATCCGCTACATTCCGGTCCACACGGTCACGTGGGCCAAATTCGTGGCTCCATTTCCTTCGCCGCAAAAGCGGATCATGGCCGTACCCGCCTCCCAGGCCTGCGGGGATTCAATGGGTCAATTACATATAAACGCCTAGGACCGTGCCTGGCAGATACTCAGCACTGTAGATGTTAGCGACCACTGCTGTTATTATAATCGTTATTTCTTATTTACGCCCCGGTAAATGTAAGAATAAGACGGCAGACGTAGCCGTTGAAAAGCGCGTTTTTTGAAAAACACCTTCCAGGAAATCACTCCTCTCCATTCAGGTACATCTCTCACTCGTCGTCGTAGTCCCAGGACTTGGCGCAGGGCCTGGCCTATGGTACTCAACACCCGTCTAGCTTTTTCTATCTACGTGCCTATTTAAAACCTACCTATCTTAACGAATGAACACTTGATAACCAACTAACAGAATTCCTCTACCGCCCCCCCAAGAAACACTAGATAAATACGCAGGCTTCATATATTTTAAGAATTCTTTCAAGTGTAGGGTGGTTTTTCTTTTTCTCAGAATTCACGAGTCGCATACTCAGAGGATTTAAACTCAAGAATGGACCGAAAAAAGCCTGATTACTCACTAAAAGTTTTGCTAAGAGTAAAAATTTAAGTACATGCTGTAAGTTTTACCTAATAAACACGAAACGAAGTTTGTGAGCAGACGATAATCACCCGCCGCGTCTCGCTCCGCGATGGCGCCTGGCGTCTTCAGACTCCACGCCCTGCTGCGCAAGCCCGCCTCCTGCGCATGCCCAGTTCCGAGCGGACCCACCTCCTACGCAAGCCCACTTCCTCCCCGGCTGGCCGGGGGCGGGCCCTGCGCGCACGTTCGCGTCCGGGTCAGCGAGTCGGCGCGCCTGAGTGGCTGGCTGACGGGCGGAGCCGGCGTCGCCCGCGGTAAATGGCGCTGGTGGCGGGAAAGTTGAGTACCAGCTGCGCCGAGCCTTCGGGGCGATGTGTAACGACTTCCATAGGGCGGAGTCTGGGACGGAGGTGAGACTCGTCGAGGTGGGAACGAGAGGAAAAGAGGACAGGGCGAGGGAGGACGGAAGGCGGGGAAAGCTGGGAGCGCGGCTCCGGGCCGGGCACTCTCTGCGCCTAGAATCCCACCACATGTACACCCCACTACCTGTGTACTCCCACCTGTGAATCCCACCCCACTTTTGCACCTCCACTCTTGCACTCCCTACCTGTGCACCGCACCCAGTCTATGCACCCGTCCACCTGTGCACTCCCCGGACCTGTGCACCTCACCCCACCTTTGCACCCCACCTGTGCACCCTCTACCTGTGTGCTTCTCCCCACCTGTGCGCCCTGTCCGACCAGTGCACTCTCCCACCTGTGCACCCCCAACCTATGCACCTGGAGCCGCCTGGTGACGCGAAGTCCTCCCAGACGTGTGGCCTAAAAAGCGCATTCTCGGAGCAGAGCCAGACGAATTCAATCCCTTAGATGAACAACTTTTTGCGTGCACGGATGGGGGTAAAATTTGAGCTCTCTACTGTCTAGGATTATGGCCCAAACCTGTCACAATTTAACTACTGTCAGAGGTGGTCACTAGGTGAGAGAAGCTCGGAAAAGGGAGCAGTTGCCAGTGGGAGCATTTATGGACGCTTTTCTTGAACATGTGGTTACACTTCCTGCCTCAGTATCTCCAGACCAGCGTACACCATTTGATGTCCTGCAAGAATTTGTTCAGGAAGTGAATCAACGGGTGTCAGGCACTTACTATGTGTCACCCACTGCTTAAGGAATAGGAGCCAGAAACAAAAGAAACAACTCGTGCTATTTAAAGAACTAGGAAGGGAGAGTGACCTAACCATTTCGGGGGTGTGTATGTCATGTGGTCCATTAGAGGGGCGGGAATCATGGGAGACTAACTGGGAGGAGGCCCTGAGCTGCAGTTGGAAGGACTATCTGAAGTCTGTTTGGCACGCAGAGGGTGGCATGCGAAGCAGAGAGTAGCAAGTGAGTGGCTTGTTTAGGGGACCTGCCAGCCGTTGTGTGTAGGTAGAACAAAGCCAGTGGTTGAGAACAGTGTTGGGAGGTGAGCTCTGAGAAACAGGCAGAGGTGGATGAGGAAGGGTCTTTTATGTAGGTGAGGGGAGGACGCGTTACCAGACCTTGACTGGAAAGGCAGAGAAAAGGGGCCTTGGAAACAGGATCGGGGGTGAGCCCCAGACGAGCTGCCACTGCCCATTGCTCCCCTGGTTGCAAGTCTCGCAGTGACGCTTAGGGTTTAGGAGATGCACCTGTGGGGAAGGAAGGTGTGGGCACGCTCCTGGAAGGGCAGCGCCAGAGCTCAGCACTCTTCACACATTGTGAGGGTGACTCCCTTCCTTCGTTATCTTGTACTGATGAGAAGCCCCAGGCCCAGGAAGTGACCCCACAGGGCTGCTGCTGGCGTCCTGACCTCTGCTCTGCACTAACGAGACGGCTGCTCACCGTGGCGCTTACAGCCCTTGCCCTGGGCACAGCCACAGAGCAGGCTCCTGAACACAGCAGCTGAGACCGTCTGCGATCTGACTTCTGCTCCTTAGGACTCATTGTCTCCTGCTGGTTTGGGCTGCAAACCCCCACACCGCGCTGTCTGTAGTCTCTGCACCTGCCACCTCTGCTCCACCAACCCACCTGCTTCAGGGAGGCGCTCCTCAAGGAGTTTTCGTCCACCTTTCCCCTCCCTCCCGCCCCCCACTAGATAAGGAGCCGGCGGTGTGATGGGGCAGAGGAACTGAAGGCTGGGGCCTGTGTCCCGAGTGCAGGCGCTGTGGTGGGAAAGAGCCATCAGGCCGAAGGAAGGCGGGCACTCGAGGGGGCGGTTTGCCCTTCTGTCTCAGGCTGCCCTCTCCGCTCCTTGGGGGCAGGGGCTCATGCCGTCGGTATTTGGTGTGCAAACAGAAAGCAAACTCTTTTCTGGATAAGTGAGCACAACTGTCCTCAGTTATAGTTCCTACTTCATAATTCCCTCCAAGCCCTCAAAATTATGAAACGCCTTTTTTATAGACTTTTGGAAAATCATATAACTGGATTTTTTAGGACTTTATATTTTTAGGTAACGACTTTTCCTTTTCTGTTTTTTTTTTTTTTTCTTTTGAAGCTCCTTGCCCGGCTTGAAGGTAGAAGGTCCCTGAAAGAAATGGAACCGTGCCTGTTTGCGGATGAAGACTCACCTGTGCATGGTAAAAACTGTCTCAGAATACCAGGCCATACCTTAAGTTCTGTGACGCGAGTGGTTTTGCCTGTGAGGTCATGTATGTTTAGCAGGAGGCTCTGCCGGGTGGCTGTAAACGCCTGCCCTGTCTACTGCCGATGACATGAAGCTTGGCTTACCTCTGGTGCATCTTCAGAATAAACAGGCCTCTTCTACCCCTACCCACCGTAGTTGTGGGGATTTTGTTACTGTATTTCACTCCTGAGAAGTTGGAGGACCACAGAAAGACGGCAGTGCCCCTGGTCCTGCTCGTGTTTCTGCAGTGGGGAGAGGCGCACCGGCTCAGTGCTGCGTCCCCAGGGGAACTTGGAGAGAAGGGAGTGTGCTTGGGCTGGGCTTTAAAATGTAGCAGCTTTATCGCGACGCCGTTCACCCACTTACGGGTACGATTTAGTGATTGTTAGTACGCACACAGTAAAGCGCCTGCCACAGCGGGTTTGAGAACGTTCAAGCCGCCCCAAAGGAATCGCGTGCCTGTCTGTCAGTAGTTACTCCCCATTTCTTCCCACACCCCTCACCCCAGCCGACTGCTAATCCACTTTCTGACTCTTACCGATTTTCCTTTCCTGGACCCTTCAGATCGTTGGAACCGAATAGAGCGTGGTCTTTTCTCTGTGACTGGCTTTGTGTACTCCGCACAGGCTCTCCAAGGGGCGTCAGTAGCGGGTTGGAGAGCGCTCTCCTGTGGATGCAGTGCGGTTAGCTGCTCGTCGGTGGGTGCTTGAGTTGCTTCTACTTTTCAGCTCTTATGAATAATGCTATAATAATAATTTTTTTTAGCTTTTACTTATTTATTTTTAATATTTTTTAATATTTTGTTTATTTACTTTTAGAGGGAGGGAACGGGAGGGAGAAAAAAAGGGAGAGAAACATTGATGTGCAAGAGATACATAGATTGGTGGCCTCTCTCACGCCCTCTACTTGGGACCTGGCCCGCAACCCAGGCATGTGCTCTGACCAGGAATCGAACCGGCAGCCTTTCAGTTCTCAGGCCGGCCCTCAGTCCACTGAGCCACACCAGCCAGGGCTGTGATTATTATTATTTTTTTTTTTAAATTTTATTTATTTATTTTAGAGAGAGGGGAAGGGAGGGAGACAGAGAGGGAGAAAAACAGCAATGTATGGTTGCCTCTCACATGGCCCTCACTGGGGACCCAGCCGCAACCCAGGCATGTGCCCTGACAGGGAATCGAACCAGGACCCTCTGGTTCCCAGTCTGCGCTCAGTACACTGAGCTACACCAGCCAGGGGGCTATGATTATTTTTGTACAAGTTTTTCGATGGCCATGTTTTCAGTTTTTTAGGATAATGCCTACGAGAGGGACTGACTGCTAGGTTGCATGGTGACTGCGTTTAAGTCTGTGGAACTGCTGGACTGTTTTTCCCGAAGCAGGTACACATCTTACTTGCCACCAGCAATGAAATGTATGAGGCTCCAGTTTCCCTACATGTGCAAACAAACATTTTTGTCCGGCTTTTTGATTATAGTTTTTCCTAGCGAGTATGAAGTGATATCTCATCGTGGTTTTGATTACATTTCCCCGGTGGCTAGTGATGTTCAACCTCTTTGCATGGGCTCACTAGCAGTTTGTATGTGTGATTTAGAGAGATGTCAGACTTTTGCCCACTTTACAAATAGTGCTGTCTTTTTACTATTGAGTTGTCAGTCCTTCATATACTCTAGATTCCAGTCTCTTAGCAAAGGTATAATTTGACAATATTTCGTTTTTACATTTTGAGGGTTGTCTTTTTACTATCTTGATGGTATCCATTGAAGCAGAAAGTTATAAATTGCTTAAACTGATATTTTAGAGATTGAGGAAGAGGGGGGGAGAGAGAGAGACATCGATTAGTTGTTGCACTTACTGATGCATTCATTGGTTGATTCTTTGTGCCCTGACCCGAGATTACACCCCCAACCTTGGTGCATCGGCATGGTGCTCTAACCAACTGAGCTACCCAGCCAGGACTCAAAGTCATTAATTTTGATGAAGTCCAGTTTATCTGAATTTCTTTTTTTGTTCTTGTTTATGCTCTTGTTCTAGTTAAGAAGCCATGACCTACACCAAGGTCAAGAAGGTTTATAGCTTGTTACTGTTTTCTGTTTTCATTGTTTTCCAATCAGAGAACATCTGTGACCTCAATCTTCTTAAATCATTGAGACTTTTTTATGGCCAAACATATGGTCTGCCCCAGAGAGTGGCTCCTGTGCTCTTGAGAAGATGGTGCGTTCTGCTGTGATTGGGTCCAGCGCGTTCTTGACTTCTCGTAGCTCCAGCTGGGTTTCAGTGTCACTGAGTTTTCCATTTCCGTGCCGACCTTCCGCCTAGTTCTGTCCGTTATTGAAAGGGGGTGTTAAGGCCTTCAGCTATTATTGTTGAATTGTCTGCCTTTTTAGTTCTGTCCCTTGTTGCTTCATGCATACTGTTGGGCACAAATAAGTTTTTATTGTATCTTATTGGTGGATTGACTCAGTAGCTTTATAAAAATGTCCTGTTTGTCACCTTGCACCCATCAGGATGGGTGAAATAAAAAACCTCAGAAAATAAGAAGTGCTGGTGAGGATGCAGAGAAATCGGGACCCTTGTGCATGGTTGATAGGAATGTAGAATGAAGCCACCACTGTGGAAAACAGTGTGGAAGTTCCTCAGAAAAGCCGAAGTGGGATGCCGTGTGCTCCAACAGTTCTGTTTCTGGGTCCTTATCCAAAAGAATCTGAAGCAGGGCATTGGAGGCATTTGCATGCCCGTGTTCACCGCAGCCCTCTCCACAGTGGCCAAGGAGTCGCGGCAGCCCGAATGCTCCAGGGATGAATGGGTAAACCACGGGCGGCGCGTACGTGGGAGGGATGTAATTCAGCCTTGAAGAGGAGGGAGAGCCTGCCACACGCTACAGCGCGGATGACCCTCGAGGGCGTGCTAAGTGAGGTGTGCCGGCCACCAAAGACATTTAAATACTCATGTGACTCCACTTATGTGAGGGACCCGAGGTAGTCGGAGGCGCGGAGACGGAAGCGGAGTGGCGGGTGCCGAGGGCTGGGCCCGAGTGGCGGAGGGGGTTGTCTGGCAGCCGCAGGGTTTCCGTTTGCCAAAGAGGAAGTTCCCGATGCCGTTTCACCGGAACGCGGACGCTGAACACCGTGGCTGTGCGCGGAAACGGCTCGTCGTCTTTCCCCGGCACAAAACGGCGTCCGTTGTCGTCTCGACCAGCGCTTTTGTCCAACGGTGTGTCTGCGCACTGAGAGCGGCGCCGCGTCGGCTTTCCTCTGCGGTCTGCATAGAAGGCGTGTTCCTGTGCTTCTCCTCCCTGCGTGTTTGGCACTGGGAATGCGGGGTGTGCCCATCCGGGACAGCCTGTGCTCGCGGCTCTTACTCCGCCCTGCACGTCTCGGCCTTCGTTGGCGCTGTTGAGCCATTTATAGTTGGTGGTTTACCGGAAAGGTAGGGCTTACGACTCCCGTTTTGCTGTTTTATGTCTTCTGTGTTTTTGGTTTCCCTAGTCCTCCCTCACCGTCTTTTGTGTTTAGTAGATACTTCCTAGTGTGCCATTTTAATTGCTTAACATCATTTTTACTTTTTAAATACATTGACCAGTGTGGCTCAGTGGTTGGGTGTCATACCGCAAAGCAAATGGTCGCTGGTTCGCTTCCGGGTCGGGGCCGGGCCTGGGCTGCAGGTTCCGTCCCTGGGTGGGGTGTGTGCGGGAGGCAGCCAATCGGTGTTTCTCTCCCTTTCCCGGTCTCAAAAATAAATAAGTAAAACGTTAAAAAAAAATAAAAATATTATTTTGCTGTTAGTGGTCCTGATGATTACAATTAACATCTTAATTTATAGCAATTTAATTTGGATTAAAACTGTCTTAATTTCAGTATCTTATAAAAACTGGCCCTGGCTGGTGTAGCTCAGTGGATTGAGCGCGGGCTGGGAACCAGAGGGTCCCCGTTCGATTCCCAGTCAGGGCACATGCCTGGGTTGCGGGCCAGGTCCCCATGAGGGCCATGTGAGAGGCAACCATACATTGCTGTTTCTCTCCCTCTCTTTCTCCCTCCCTTCCCCTCTCTCTAAAAACAAATAAATAAAATCTTAAAAAAAAAAAACTGTACCACTGTGTCTCCATTCCTTTGTGCTGTTACAAATTATATATTTCTATGTTGTGTGCCCATAAACACTTAAAATTATTAACATAATTGGAATTGTTTCTTAAATCAGATAGATGAAAACATTACAAATGTAAACCACATTTATACTGTGTTTCCTGTTTACTGACGTGGTCACTGCATTTACTGTGCTCCTCGTTAACTAAGTTGGACGGAGCGACTGTGTCCCGTCCTTTCATTCAGCCCGAAGGATTCCCTTTAATATTTCTTGTAGAGCAGCTCTGCTAGCAGATAAAATTCTAAGCTATCAATAATAACAGACAGATTTTGATCAAACCTGTTAGACAAAAGGAAAGGGTAAATTTACCATATGAAATTGACATTGAAACATGGATTTGCAGCTCAGTTTATAAATTTGAATATTACATTTATAGAAGCTTTTATTTTAATTTTTAATTTTTTAATCCTAATCTGAGGATATGTTTATTGATTTTTACAGAAAGAGGAAAGGGGAGGGGGAGAGAGAAAGAGAAACATCAATGTGAGAAAGAAACATCAGTCGGTTGCCTCCTGTACGCACCCCAACCAGGGTCAAACCCACAACCTTTTGGTGTGCGGAGGATGCTCCAACCCACCGAGCCACCCGGCCAGGGCTGTAGAAACTTCTAAAACACCATCTTGTTCAGGCACTAATGAAGTTTACTCAAAACTACCGCAGATCTTCAGGCTGTTAGACTAGTTCGGTGAATCCTCGTCGGAGCAATAGCTGGCCTATGAGTGGGGGGAGAAGACGGCTCTTCCGCAGCAGCACTGGGTCAGGACTTGTCCCAGGGCAGCTGGGGTGGAGGCAGGAAGGGACGTGGGGTCACAGGAGACTACAGCCATGTGGATGCCTTTTCAGCGCTGCTTTGGAGAACAGTGATTTGGTACCATGTTCCAATTTATTACCTCTCCAGTACTAGAATGATTAGAACCTGCGAATCCAACATCTTTGTTATACCATTAGTAGTTTGGTACCAAGATGCTGTATTTTTAGGCTGTTTTTTTCTTTTCCTTATTTTGAAGGATCTTTAGATTCATCAGCTCACTCTGACAATCTGTTCCCCAAACCCTCTCTACAGCATTCTGTCTGGGAGAGTAACAGCCGAGGCCAACCCATCCAGATTTTCTGATTTTGTTTAATGTTCCAAGTGCCAAATGGCACAGGGTGTTCTGTGTGTGTGTGTGGGGGGGTGGTTTTTTGTTGTTGTTTGTTGTTTACTATAAACTGTCACCCTCAGGGCTTGCACTGGACAGGGGTGCACTGTTTCGGTCATGGCTTGCACGTGAGCTTGGGACTTCACATGCATTTGAAAGGCCTGTGTCCCGTCTGTAGAACACGCTGTTTGAATACGATTTTTGATCTTATGATTAGATAGTAAATGTCTGTAAAAACAGTGAAACTGATTGCAGCTCATCTAGTTCAAGGACATAAATGATAATATTCATGTGTAATTTGCAAATTTGCAGATTTTACTTCCCCAGTTTTTATAAATGACCTTTTTGTCTGCTTTGCTATTAATCTGTAGAAGAAGAGTGTCTTTATATACCTAATAACCTCTTTTTAAAAAAATTTTATTTGCTCATTTTTAGGGAGGAAGAGAGGTAGAGGAACTTATTATCAGTTGCCTCTCGCACACCCCCAGCCAGGGACCTGGCCCACAACCCAGGCATGTGCCCTGACTGGGACTTGAACCAGTAGTCTTCTGCTTTGCAGGCCGCTGAGCCACACCACCCAGGGCCCTAATAACCTCTTAACCGAGGACTTAACCTTAAACTTTGCCTCAGTTTTATTTGTGCCAAACCAAGGAGCTAAGGAAAGCATATACTACATTAGCTGTTTTTCAGTTGATGTGTGGATTTAGGAAGCCTTGTCAAACCATGCAGAGATGCTCTCTAAAAGACTTCTTATTCTTTCAAGTTATGCAGAAAGGTGTTATGAAAGCCGCCCCTGTCTGGCCCTAGCTGGTGTGGCTCAGTAGATTGAGTGCTAGCCTGCAAACCGCATGCCTGGGTTGCGGGCCAGGTCCCCAGTAGGGTGCGCTGGAGAGGCAACCACACATTGATGTTTCTCTCCCTCTCTTTCTCCCTCCCTTCCCCTCTCTCTAAAAATAAATAAATAACATTTAAAAAAAGAAAAAAGTTCTTATAAAGTCATCTGATAAAAAAGATACTGTGTTTTGTGTTGGGGATAGAATATTCAAGTCCTAACCTTATAAAGTAGCCAACCCCCCAAAACAGAATTTACTTATGAAAAAACTATGTATTTATTCTTTCATGTTTAAACTTCAGTCACCTTCAAAGTATTCTCCATTTGATGCAATACACCTGTCAAAACTTTTTTCTCTCTGCTCAAAAGTTTTTGAACTCATCGATTTTGATGCCTTTTGGTGCTTCTGTTTTTTTGTTTACCTCTTCCACATCAGCAAAACATTTCCTTTTGAGAGTTTTTTCATCCAGGGAAACAAAGTCACTTGAGGTGAGATCAGGTGAACAGGGAGGGGGTGGGGCACGGGGGCCCTGCTGTTTTTTGGTCATAATCTGCTGAACACTGAGTGTGGTTGGACAGGTGCACTGGTAAGTCACCTATCATGCAATGGGCAAATGTGTTGAAAGAGTCTCCAAAAAATTCACTGAAGCCGCACGCAGCCTCTCACAACAACACCAGCTGGTTCACCGACACAGATGGGTCCCTAGAACACTCACCTAGTCGGGGAAGCCTGTCCTATAAGGGGCCCACCCTCCAGAAGGTAGTTCCTGTTTTGGGGGAGCCCCCTCTTGTATGCAACACAATGAATGCGATCATGGGAGATGATGAAGTTTGCTTTTCCTACGTCAGTGCTGTTGTTGGGGCCCATGCGATGTCGTGAAGAGTGCGTGTCGTTCGTGAAATGCTCTGGGGACATCCACTGCTGATCGTCAGCAGTGTTTGCCTTCTGGGCCCGGAGGGGGCGGGAGGAGGGCAGGTTCTGGTGCAGGGTCCGCACTGTGCCCTCCGTCCTTCTCACTGCTGTGTCCTGAAGCCACCGTCAGAGTCAGCTTGCTGAGCTGTGGTTTCAGCGTCCCTTCGCCAGCACTGGTGCTGCTCTGTGTCAGGTTTCCTCCTCCGGCCAGTGCCGTTCACTCTCCTGTGCTCCACGGCCGGGAAGGACTTTCACATGGGGGCAGCTTGGGTCCCCTGAGATGTGGTTGGAGAGAGTAACCCTAACATCTGGATTGAATATAGTTTTAGTCACTGTTAACTTTTAATAAGGGCATCCATGAGCAATTATTAATGTGAAAATAGTTTCACTCCTTGAGGCTGGAATCTTTGGAGGGCGATCTTTTTAACGTAAATTTTGAATAGTAAATTATATGTAAGATTATTGAAGAAATTGGCTGACACTTTATACTACCTTAAATATAGTATGGTAGCAACTTGCTAAATTTCTTACGCATTATTTGTGACTGTTCCAACATGTAATGGTTTATTAGTCATACCAAGAAATAAAGAACTGGGTTCTCAGAATATGTAATGTGTGTGGGGCCTAAGAATCTGCATTTCAACACAGTGTCTTCTATTCTGTGCTTCAGCTGTAAAGTAAATGGCAGTAGTTTTGGCAAGTTTTAGTTTTAGCAGGAATCGGAAGGCCCCTGTTCAGAGCGGGTTTTGAAGAGCTCTGGAGGCAGGACAGTGTGCCCGGGTGTTTCACTTAATTCGTGCTGTCATCAGTGAAAGAGAGTTCTGGAACTTACGTAGAAAGACTTGGTTGGCTCTTCCACGTTCAGAGGAGCGGACTTGGGTTTACGATGGCAGGACAGTAATTCACAGCACAGACGCCATTCTGAATGGACACAGTTTCCAGCGAGTCAGGCCGCAAGGAAGCCCGAAGGCCGTTTGGAGATGCGTTTTCGGTGGAGGGCGCTGTTGGCATTGAAGGCCTGAGAGCTGTGGGCCCTCCCCCACCAGCCTGTGGGGGTGAAAGGGCACAGTCGAGGCTAGCTCTACCCACAGTGCCCATAACATTTAGAAACCCTAGTTAGGATTGTTTCATTTGCATGTAACAGACGTTCAGCCTAGGGGCTTACCAGATAGAAGCTTACTTTCCTTACATCAGGAGGGAGCTGGCCAGGCTGTGGCCCCGTCCTGGGCGCCTCCTGTCTTCCTGCTCCACCCTCCCCTGGGCCCGCCGCATAGGGCCTCCTGTCATCGGCACTGCTCCCAGCTGCTGCGTCACCTCCTGAGAGCAGATGGGTGCCTGCATCGGGAAGGCGGAGCTTGGAAGTCCAGGCTGACGCCTCCGCGTGCCTCAGTGGCTGCAGCCCAGATGCCCGGTGACCCCTCTGCAAGGGAGACGAAGAATAGTTTTTGAGTTGGCACGTGGCCTTCCCCAACTGGGGCTTTTGTATTTAAGGGAAAAGGAGAGCACGGGCACTGGGTGACCGTCAGTAGAAACAGCGTGTCCTTAATAAGCAGCGGCATTCTGGGGAGGACCTAGGTCTGTGGTGCTTCATTCTTACCTTGTGCGCCACCAGTGCGTGCGTGCGTGCGTGCGTGCGTGCGTGCGGGCCGGGCCGGGAAGCGTCCCCGAGACGCTGTCCGCCTGTCGTTCTGCTTTCAGACCATGATTGACCGACTTGTTCTTACAGACCCATTTTGGCAAATAGTTTAGATTTTCTTCTACATTCCAGTGAATGCCTTTTAAAACATTTTTTGCGGACTTTTCATGTATACCCTTACTGTGCTGCAGCATTTTGACTGACATTTTTAAATTTTATGCAGGTGATATTCTTGAATTTCATGGTCCAGAAGGAACAGGAAAAACAGAAATGCTGTATCATGTAACAGCACGATGTATACTTCCAAAATCAGAAGGCGGACTGGAAATAGAAGCCTTGTTTATTGACACAGATTACCACTTTGATATGCTCCGGCTTGTTACAATTCTGGAGCATAGACTGGCGCCGAGTTCTGAAGAAATAATAAAACGTTGCCTCGGAAGGTTTTTCCTGGTGCACTGCAGCAACAGCTCCCAGTTGCTGCTCACGCTTTACTCCCTCGAAACGATGTTCTGCAGCCGCCCCGCTCTCTGCCTCCTGATTGTGGACAGCTTGTCGGCTTTCTACTGGATAGACCGAGCCAACGGCGGGGCCAGCGCGAGCTTGCAGGAGGCCCCCCTGAAGAGGTGTGCGGAGGCCCTGCAGAAGCTCGTCCAGGAGTACCGCTTGGTTCTGCTGGCGACCACGCAGAGCATAATGCAGAAAGCCTCCGACTCCAGCCAAGGCCCCTCCGCGGCCTCTCGCCGCCCGGGGGACGGGGACGCGAGCGTGGACTACAGGCCCTACCTCTGCGAGGCCTGGCGGCGGCTGGTGACACGCAGGGTCTTCTTCTCCAGAGACGGTGCTGAGGCCACCAGCCAGTTTTCTCTACTTTCTCGCCATTTAAAGAGTAGCCGTGTGGAGAGGCACTTTTTCACTATTGGAGAAGGCGGGGTTGAATTTTGTTGATATCTATCGAAATAGTCTGTAGGACATTGCGCAAGTTCTAAAAAGCCGTTAATAGGCTCAAGTGGTTCAGTTCTGAAGTGTAAAACTCCAAGGGAGCTGACAGTGTTTCTACACGGAATGGATTTCTTACACCAGCTCAGTAACGCCTTAGAGTATTCTGTTCCTGGGTTGTTGAAGGTTCGTCAAGCGATACGGACAATTAAACTCTATGTGAAGCTTGCTTTAAAACTAAATAAATCATATATTCGTTTCAGCCTAAATAAAATGGACTTTTTTAACTTGGTGTTCCATTTCTGGAATTCAGTGATGTGTTTATGAAAGGTTGCGTTTCTAATTTCTCACATGTAACTCCTTTAGAAAGCTGCGCCTTTGGGACGTGTTCTTTCTGTAGACGCGATGAAAACACAGGTCTACCCCCGCCTTTCCCACCGAGAGCTGTGGGAAGTCGGGGCGTTTTAACCTGAGTTACTTACACTGAGTTCCAAGATGGTGTTGTATTACGGTTGGGCTTCTGTGTAATTTTTTAAACACAGGGAAATAACATAACCACTCAAGGAATTCCGTGAAGAGTGTTTTGAAATTTTTATCTCCTCCTAGTTAAGTGATAGACAGATGATGAAATTGTATTAGAACCGTGCGTTACTGGTGTTTTCTTACCTGCTGGCATTTAGAATGCTCTGATGCTCCCTGCAATGGCTCAGCTCGTTTCCCGCTGTGAGCGGACAAGGCTCTGCGTGCTCTGGCCCCGTGACGGCCAGATGGGGAGCTCACGCCTCAAGGGCCCCGGAAGGCGATGCGTTGTAGCAGAGCAGGGCAATTTTCATGCAAGCAGAAATGAAATTGTATCAATATTTGATAGATTAATCCTGGCACTCATGCAATCTCTACGTCAGGTGGTCTTAAGTCACGTCCACGTCCGTGGTGTCCCTGGGGAGAGGAGAAGGAAATGGCCGTGGTGTTCTCGTGGGGGTGCTCATTGGCATGGCCCCTACCTAGTTAAAACTGTCAGCTCTGACTTTGCTCATCTAACAAAGATTAAAAAAGAATCCTGCAGAGAAGCTGAGCCTGAGGCTAATAGTCCTCCTAAGGCAGGCCTGGCGAGGCTGTGTCTCTGTGCCTGCCATGTGCCCTGGGCCTCCCCCAGCTCACCTGCAGTTTGCAGAGCCCCAGGATGAGACTTCTACTCCTCCTCCCTCCTCCTTCCTCCCCCTCCATCTTCTTCCTTCTCCTCCTCCTCCTAACCCAAGGATGTTTTTTCATTGCTTTTAGAGAGAGAAGCATCAATGTGAGAGAGAAGCATTGATCCGTGGCCTCCTGTATGCGCCCCTGCTGGGGATTGAACCTGCAACTGGGGTGTGTGTCCTGACCAGGGATCGCACTTGTGACCTTTCAGTTACAGGGCAACACTCCAACCAACTGAGCCATACTGGTCAGGCAGGGCCTGGGGGCTTCTGCAGGTGGCTTTTGGATGCCAGCGCTTGCTGAGCTGCAGGTGGGCCGGGCCGGGCCGGGCGGCGTTTCACCCGTAAGGCTCAGGATTTGGTCTATAAATACGTGCCCCTCCTGCAGAGGGCGCTGTGCTGTTTCCCCGAGCGGCCCCAGTAGGATTGGTGCCCGGTTGCTTGAAGCAGTAAGCCCTTCATTAACACTGTTCATTGCCTTCATCCTTCCCTCTCACCTCCCACTCGGTCATGGGCCCCCTGGGGTTGGCTGGCTAATGAATGACAGCCCCTGTCTAGGAACTGTGTCTGTGGCAGGTGCGGGGGGACCTAGCCATCACCACGTGATGACAGGCGTCAGCCTCGCAGCCCTTCCAGGCCCAGCCTCCGCCCTGTAGCCGCGCTGGGGCAGGAGCAGTGACTGAGGGGTGGTCAGTGCAATGGCGTCGGGCCGCATCGCCGGCACTCACCTCCACACCCCGTCTGCCCTCAGTAATGGTTATTTTGCCATTCGTAGCATTTCAGGTATTTTAAAATATTACGATTTTATCTGTAGTTCATCATTTTTCAAGTCATATTGTGTGTTTTGTTATGTGCACGGTGTGTCACACAGAACTGATTTGTAAGTTTTTGTATTTCTGGAGGAATCCACCTATTTTTCCAAATCCTGATAAGAGTGTGATCATTAAGATTGAGAATCTGTTGCTCTATTCTAGACTACTTTTTTTTTTTTCAGATTTATTTATTTTCAGAGAGAAGGGGAGGGAGGGAGAAAGAGAGGGAGAGAAACATCAATGTGTGCTTGCCTCTCATGCGCCCCCTACTGGGGACCTGGCCCACAACCCAGGCACGTGCCCTGAGTGGGAATCAAACCAACGACCCTTAGGTTCGCAGGCCGACACTCAATCCACTGAGCCACACCAGCCAGGGCACAGATTACTTCTTTTAGCTGTTAAGAGAAGACAATTCCATTACCTTCCCTATCAAGCTCTGCACTGCGGCTGTGCATGTGCTTTACAGACGTGTGTGAAAACTCAGCAGCTCCTAGCAGAATTCCGGCCTTGACTCTGACATGATTTTCACTTCTCTGCATAAATGAAGTGTTAATTTAATGAACTGTTACTCACAGATTTATAACTTACTCGTTGGGAACATGATTAAAAAATAATGAACTTTTATATTAACTTAAATTATCAATTATATATGAATGTGTCAGACCAAAGACTTCGTTATCTTTAAAAGATTTGTTATCCAACATGCTGGAAGGAATTAAGAATCCTGGTTAACAAAAAATTCTTTTAAGCTAAAAGTTATACCAATGGGATTTCCTGAACACTATAGAAGTTTTAATAACTGTAAAAAGAGTCAGGCTTAACAAGAAAGAGATTGAAGTCACACATCCTAGGTTATGTCGGGAGCAGATACAGGCATGCTGGAGAGACTCAAAAGAATAATGAGAGTGAGTGATTACAAATATTAGAAAATTTAACCTATTTGCATATAAGAAAAAAATGGGTATCATAAAATACTTTTCTTAAAGGTGAACTCAGGATAATTGTTTTTTTTTTTTTAGATTTTATTTATTTATTTTGAGAGAGAGAGGGAGAAAGAGAGGGAGAGAAACAGCAATGTGTGGTTGCCTCTCACATGGTCCTCACTGGGGACCTGGCCTGCAACCCAGGCATGTGCCCTGACTTGGAATCGAACTGGGACCCCTTGGTTCCCAGCCTGTGCTCAATCCACTGAGCCACACCAGCCAGGGCTGAACTCAGGATAATTTTGAGAATCTAGAAAAAAACAAATGCATACGAAGGATGTTTGAGACATTCATCTGGGAAATGCTGTACAAAATTAAGATAGTACTTAACTTATCTCTTCCTTGGTATGTGTAAATTTTCAGATTTCAACCATCAAATGCTATGTTAGTAATATCATTCAAAAAAATTTTTATTCAGACCATTGTGCTACGTGGATTATCTGAGAATAAGGGCGAAAGACATTTTCAGATGGAAAAAAATGGAGAATTTATCACCAAAATTGCGTCACTTAAAGGAGCTTCTAAAAGATACAGTTCAAAGTGGACAGTTATCCCAGAAAGTCTGAGATGTAAGAAGCAATCGTGAGTAAAGAAAATAGAAAGCGCTTGAGTAAATCTGAAGAAATATTGGTAATATAAAACGATGGTGCCACCTATGCTGGAGGAAAAGACAACATAAAGGTTCCAGGTGACCTATTGCCTGTATGCCTAGTGCAGATGCAAGGGCTTCCCGGGGAAAGCCCAGCCACTGTTAACAGAAGGAGCACGGTTTGTGTGGCATCGATGTAGCCTGGCAGCCAAGAAGCATGGACTGGAGTGCACACGTGTGAACAATGACCACTTCGCTGCACTAGTCAGTGGGCAGTAGACACTGTTGAGTGAGCATGTGTGCTGTGCGGCCGTCGTATTCAAAATGACTGAGCGAGTACAGCGATGAATCTGCCTCGGATCTTGCATTAAGCTTGAACATTCCTCCGCAGAAACTATTCAGATAACTCAGAAGAGTTTCAGGGACGATGCCATGGGTGCAGCACATATAAAAGTGTGGCACAAACGCTTCAAAGAAGGTCAAGAATCTGTTGAAAGTGACCCACGCTCTGGAAGGCGTGCAACAAGCAGAGCACCTGAGACTGTCGGACGTGTATGGGCTGTGATCAACAAAGATCAGTGACCAGGTGCCTCAGTCCCCTACAGCCCAGACTTGGCACCCCACGACTTCTGAGTTTTTTCAAACTAAAATCACCTTTGAAAGGGAAGAGATTTCAGACCATCGATGAGACTCAGGAAAACACAGCGGGGCAGCTGATGGCGACTGGGAGAACTGTGTGAGGTCCCAAGGTGCCTACTTTGAAGGGGACTAAGGCGTCATTGTCCTATGTACAATGTGTCTTGTATTGTCTTCAATAAATGTCTCTTTTTCATATTACATGACTGGACACCTGGAAAGACCTCGTAAGGTTGGCGATTAACATGATAATTAGTCTTAAGATCTTGTTTTATTCTGAAGGAGAGTAGATATGTACCAACTTTAGACATAATTAAGTATGAACTCAATTTGAAGAGCTGCCTTTAAAAGAAACAAATTTAATACGTTTCAGCAGTGTATGTTCAGTTGGCAAGAGGGAGAAGAATTTAAAACCCAAAGACACGGGAGAAAAAGTGGTTGGATATTTAAGCACTAAATAATATGGTAGTGATAATTCCAACTGTAAACCAATTGAACTCTTGTGAAAAATCTTGGGTCATCAGACTAGATTTTTAACAATCCACTATATGCTTCTTAAAGAAATGCAGCTGAAACAAGGATGCAGAAGTTTTGAGAGCCAGGAGATACCGGAGAGATACAAAAGGAAGCTCCTTTAGCTGTACTTGTATTCTAGTAATGCTTCCTGTTTGAACAAATCACTGCACAATGATGTGAGGTTAGATTTGTTGTTCAAGTTTATATGTCCTTAGTAAGATAACTTCAAAAAATCGGAAGCAAAAATTGAGAGAACTATATGGAGAAATCGGTGTCGCCGTCATGGGAGGCATTGTCATATATATAAAGCAGTTAAAAAAATCTGTTAAAGACCTAAAGTCTCAATGTAAAATCAAACTTGATCTGATGAACACAGTAAGAATGCATATTCTTTTTTTTTTTTTTTTAAGATTTTATTTATTTAGCCCTGGCTGGTGTAGCTTAGTGGATTGAGCGCAATCTGTGAACCAAAGGGTCGCCAGTTCGATTCCCAGTCAGGGCACATTCCTGGGTTGCGGGCCAGGTCCCCAGTGGGGGACATGTTACAGGCAACCACACATTGGTCTTTCTCTCCCTCTCTCTCTTCTCCCCCGCTTCCCTTCTCTAAAAATAAATAAAATTTTGTTTAGTAAAAAGACATTTTAGCCTGGCTGGTGTAGCTCAGTGGATTGAGCGTGGGCTGCAAACCAGAGGGTTGCCGGTCGATTCCCAGTCGGCACAGGCCTGGGTTGTAGGCCAGGTCCCCAGTGAGGGCCACGTGAGAGGCAACCACGCATTGCTGTTTCTCTCCCTCTCTTTCTCCTTCCATTCCCCCCTCTTTGAAAATAAATAAATAAAATCTTTAATTAAAAAAAAAAAAGACAGTTTAAAAGCCTGAATAGTCTATAACTATGTTTTAAAAAATTGGATCAGGAGTTTAAGACCTAAGAAAATTCCAGGCTGTGATGGCTCCTCCGATGAGTTCTATCAAACATTGAAGGAAAATTGGTATTATTTTTACATGAACTCTTTCAGAGAAGAGATAAGGGGAATCAGATTCCAGTTTATTTGATCAGGTTACCATGACTGTGATGCCAAAGTTGGACAGAGGCCCTATATGAAAAGGGAAATTACAGGCCATTCCTACTGACGAACTCATATGCAAAAATACCAATGAACAGCCCTGGCTGGTGTAGCTCAGTGGATTGAGCGCCAGCCTGCAAACCAAAGAGTCGGCGGTTCAATTCCCAGTCAAGGCACATGCCTGGGTTGCAGGCCAGGTCCCCAGTTGGGGGCACATGAGCGGCAACCACACATTGATGTTTCTCTCCTTTCTTTCTGCCTTCCTCCCCCTCTCTCTAAAAATAAACAAATAAAATCCTTTAAAAAATACCAATGAACAATCCACAAAATATGACTAAGTATACCACATCACAGCTTATCCCACGAACACAGGGTTGGCGTACATTAGAAAATCAGTTACTGTCATTTGCCACATAAACCAGATGAAAGGGGGAAAAGTCAAGGTTGTATCCATGAAGAAAAAGTTAAAAGTTCCCCCAAAAGTGTTTTAGTTTTCCGTTGCACTGGGACCTGACACTCTGATGTGTCAGTTTAGTGGAGCGAGGACGGGGACTCGCTGAGCCCTTCATCTCCATCCAGATCTTCCCGAAGGCCGCTGTGGACACGTGGGCAGAAGCGTGACGTGTGAAAGAGGAGGAAGGGGCAGGGTCAGCAGAGAGAGCCTCCTCCTGACGCAGGCCTGACTGACCCTGCGTGCAGGCAGGAGGAAGGATCTGTGCGCAGTCCTTGAGACCCGCGGCACAGCCGTGAGAAAACCTTGGCCTGATCAGCAGCGAGCTCCAGGGCAAAGACTGAGTGGAGGTTCCAGCGTGGGCACAAGGGGCCAGGCCTAGCGTCCCTGCCTGGCTTGGGCGCTCCTTACCTCTGCTCAAATGCTGCAGCGGATCCAGAAGATAAAATGAAACGGGGCTGTCAGCTGACCGCCTGCGTCGTGGCAGGCTTGCTCGCAAAGGGCAGTCTGCGCCGGGCGCCTTAGGCTGCTCTGTGTTCTCAAGGACAGCCAGGGCAGGGGGACCTATCCGTTGCATGGGAAGGTGCGTAGGGACAGTGATTACGGTCGTGTGTATCGGTACAGGGATGAACGGAGCCGAATGTAGAGCGCCAGAACCAACCACACCTGCATGCAGCATAACATATGTTAGAAGTGGCAAATCACTGTGGAAAGGGCGGACTAGTGAAGGTGCTGCCGCTGGGATGGAGGACGATGTGCAGGAAAAACTGAAACTGGGCCTTTCTTTATATATATTTTAAAAAGCCCAATCCATTGGTGAAAGACATGCATGTAAAAGCAAAGACTTTTACTGTGAAGACTGCACAAGACTGTACGTGAGAATATAATTCTGGTTTTGGGGTAGGGAAGTACTTCGAACATGAAAAATAATTATGATGGGAAAAACAGAATTTGACTGCCTCAAAACTTTGACTTTTTATTCATCAAAAGATAAAGTGAAAAGTTACAAAGTGAAAGTACACGGGCAGTTCATGTGGGCAAATGTTTAATATCCAAAACAAATTCTATATAATTACATATGATGTGTATATTTATGTGTGTGTATATACACACTTACGTTGTACACGCAAACCAATAGGAGGAATGAATGAACAGAAAAATGAGCGGAACATTTGCAGACCTCTGACAGAAGCAACGGGAATGGTCAAAGCGCCTGTGTGGGATGCCCCGTCCGGCGGAGCTCTCCCGGCTGCGGTGGAGGAGAGCGAGTCGCCCTGGACACGGCCTGTTGTTCCGGGGGAGGGGGAAAAGGGGTGACGGGGTGGCCAGTCCCTCTAGTGGAGACTGCCCGAGCCCTTCTCTGAAGCAGCTTTCATTGGGATCGGTATGTGCAGGGGTAGACAGCATGCATGCAAAGCCCATCAATCAGTGGCTGAAGGCCATAGTTACAGAAAACAGATGTTATCTATAGGTAACCAATGAGGAAACAGAGATCTGCCTCGGGTCAGGGTCTGTTGGACATGCCGACGCCAGGGGGTCGTTGAGGCGTGGTTCATGAGATTAGGAGTTCACTCGCTTATGCTTTGAACTTCAACATCTGGTTCATATCAACAGGGCCCTCCAAAGCAAAGCAAGCCTGGAGGGGCGTAACACATTCTTTAGGCCTGATCTCCCATGGGAAGCTCAGTGCTAGTATCGGGTCGTGCCTGCCTCCAGCATTCCCGGCGTTCCGGACCAGACTTGTGGGCCTCTTTCAAGGCCTTGCTCTTGCGGGGCTAGTCTCCGATACCACACCAACTAGTCCCCACCAAGCACAAAAGGAGGTCCCATCCCACTGTAACTGGACGTACAAATTAGGACCTCTGTGAGATGTTGTCTTGTCTTGGATGACAGAACCTGGAGAGGAGGGCGGTACCAGGTGCTGAGGAAGGTCCGCAGCCCAGTGCACGCAGTGCTGGGGACACAGACTCATCGGTGCCACCTGGGAAGCTAACTCGGGGTGATCGCAGGGACACCCTTTCATCTGGTATGCCTCCTTGAGAGATGCTTGTTTGTACGCAGCAGGAAAGATGTGTCAATATGTTTGTGTTGGCGTTGTCTGTCCGGCAAACGCCAGAGTCACCATAGAAAGGACAAGTGGACAAACGGTGGCCTGTCACGCAGCGTAGCACCTGACAGTGCGAAATGGATGTGTCCCCACAGGAGGCCGAAACGTTGGGTAAACCTTGGGAACAATGGCGCGTTTTCTTAAAAGATACTCTCAAAGAGTATGTTCAACATAAGACCTTTTTTGATGGCTTTGAGATATAACCCACACAGTGTAAAATTCACCCATTGAAAATATACTCTTTGGTTTTAGCATATTCATAGTCATGCAACTATTTTTGTAAAGATTTTATTTAATTTTAGAGGAAGAGAGAAAGAGAGGGAAACCATAAGAGGAACATCAGTTGGTTGCCACTCTTGCACCCCTAACCAGGGACTTGGCCTGCAACCCAGGCATGTGCCCTGACTAGGAATCAAACCAGTGACTCTTTGGTTCGCAGGCCAGCGCTCAATGCACTGAGCTCCACGGGCCAGGGTGTTTCCACAATTACTTTTTAAAAAGATTTTATTTATCTGTTTTTAGAGAGAAAGGAAGGAGGGAGAAAGAGAGAGAAACAGCAATGTGTGGTTGTTCTCATGTGCCCCCTACTGGGGCACTGGCTGGAAACCCAGGCACATGCCCTGACTGGGAATTGAACTGGCGACCCTTTGGTTTGCAGGCCAGCACTCAATCCACTGAACCACACCAGCCAGGGCTCCACAAATATTTTTTAAAAACAGATTTTAAGAAGTAGATTTGTTGCAACTTTTTCATATTATAAAGTGTTATCAGAAGTAGGTTTAGCCCTGGCCAAGTGGCTCAGTTGGTTGGAGCATCATCCTGTACATCAAAAGTTTTCGGGTTAGAACCCGGGTCTGGGCACATGTCTAGGCTGTGGGTTTGATCCCTGGTCAGGGCATGTACGGGAGACAACTGAGATCCATGTTTCTCTCTCACGTGGGTATTTCTCTCTCCTTTTCTCTAAAATCTATAAACATACCCTCGGGTGAGGATTAAAAATAAGAAAAAAAAGAAGGTTTATACCAACTTACAGCCCTGCCTTCCTTGGAAGAGTGTATAACTATTTTCGTACCTCTAATAGCAGGCGATGCTTACTTTATTTACATCTTACACTGGATTTTTCTAATCACGTTCACATGTTCAGAAAAACAAGCTAAAGGAGTAAGTCGGGCACCATCCCACCACCCAGAGAGCTCTGCCGTTACCATTTGGAATGTACCGTTCTAGGCCATTCTCTGTACGTCTCTCCACATTGTGTCTGAGACAGTGTTTTGTCTTTTTCTGTATTTTTTTTCTCTTACTGTACACGCTGTTTTTCTACTTGCTTTGTTTCCTTGACAATGTGCTGTGGCCACCTTTCACACTGACCTCATCATTCGCAACGCTGTGTACACCGTAGTTGGCTTAAACCACCCCTGCTGGACATTTAGGTCGTGTTTTTTTCCAACTTCTCCTCCAGATAGCTTCATAGTCGTTCAACGCGTTCCTTTAGACGGACAAGAAGATACTGCTTTGTTGAAGGGCGGTCACCATCCTGAGCTTTGGTCTGTGACTCTGTGTTGTCAGGAAGCAGCAGAGACGGACGTACAAGTAGGGGCTGGGCAGCTGACCACCCCCCGAGAACCGTTAACTTGTGTGAATAACAAATTATCCTTTCGGCATATTGTGTAACCTGTCCTTCCTGACTCGCGCTAAACCAGAGGCACTTGACGGTACCTGCATTTGTTTGTCAGTAACGGAAGGTTCAGATGTCACCTGTCTTGGGAACTGCATGATGGTGTGTGACCTATGAGAAGGCCAACAAATCATTCAAAATGTAGGAAGTTTGTGTGTGTTTTATGTAGGGATGTCTAAATTAAGAATATGGGTTAATATTAGAGTATTTTTAGTCTGATGTATTATGTTCTGTTGCAGCTGAACTCTTGAATTGACATGAATTAACCTATACATCTTTAAATATTTGCAAAATTACATTTTGTAGGAGCCTGTAATAAATGACCATATTACAATTCAGAAGCTGAAAAGTGTAGTGAGGGTTGCTATGGGAACCTTAATGTGATATTCCCTTGCTTTCATTTAAATTTCATTTTTAATATTACATTAACATTTTTGCATTTAATGGATAGATATTTGAATTAAAATTGAAGTGCTCTCTCTAACATAAATAAAATATAAGAAATGAAAATGTGATTTTTCTTCCAATGAACAAATGAACATATAATCCAAGATCTTGCAGAAATAACAGCACTTGAGATTTAAATGATTAGATTCCATTAATTTATTTTGAAGTTTCTTAGAGGATCTCTTTCAAAAGATTAGGAGATATGTATTGGTAGTCACATAATTCATGTCTTTACATTTCAAATACAGTTCAGAATTTCCTGGAGGCTGCTGGGGAGCAATTTCCTTCCTTGCGCCTTAGTTTATTCTTCTGTATTGTTCTGACTACATGACCTCTGAGTCCCACCTCCGTAAGTTTTTGTCGGTGTATAATCACTTCTAGGGTGATGCACTTTGTCTTACTTAAAACAAAATGTTATACTACCTGTGTAACCAAATACAGCTCATCTGTCAGGTTCACTGTAGGAAAATCTAATTTATGCCAGAGATAGAGGGTATTTTTTATTATTAAAGATTTTGGACTATACAGTAATATTTACACAGAAAGTTATATGTGAGTAGTGTGTTTAAAATTGAAAAGTATAAACTTTACGGACAACAGAATCTGCATTTGGAAGGATCTCTTAGGGGCCAGAAGCCGTAGTTTATTTCCGAAGCAGGCGGCCGCCTCCAGCTAGTCCGTGAGGATGCGAATCCTGGACTCGCTTGTGTATGAATACAAAAGCCTGAATGAGGGTCACCGGGCTTCTTTTCCACTTACAGACTCCCAAAACGAAATTTGGAAAATTACACATCACCTTCCATCTTTTCCATCTTCTTGAACAAACATTCACAACTTTAATTCATACATTTAGATGTTGGTAAAAGGTTTGATTTCCAACATCCACCTTTTTAAAAAGAACCTTTATTAAGTATATCCCATGAAGCCTACCTATCACAGCCAATTGATACCTACCACCCTTTTTTTCAAGCCAAAGCAAAGCTTGTATTCATACTCTGTGGCTTCCTTATGGGGGAAGTAGATGGCCAGTAGGAGGCAGGTGCCTGGGGCTGGAGCCTGGGGAGGGAGGTTGGGGGGTCAGGGAGAGGTGGCGATTGGGGATGAGTCTTGGTTTTGCAGGAGAAAGTCTGTGTGTTGGCTGCACAACAGTGTGACTGTGCTAAGCACTCCTGAGTGCACACTTAAAAATGGCGAAGGTGGTACCCTGGCTGGTGTGGCTCAGCGGAGTGAGTGTGGGCTGGGAACCAAAGGGTTGCCGGCTTGATTCCCAGTCAGGGGCACATGCCTGGGTTGCAGGCCAGGTCCCCAGTGGGTGGCCACGTGAGAGGCAACCACACATTGATGTTTCTCTCCCTCCCTTCCCCTCTCTCTAAAAATAAATAAAATCTAAAAAAAAAAAAAGGTGAAGGTGGTAAATTTCATGTTATGTGTATTTACCACCATTTTTAAATTAAAAATAGGTTTTTAAAAGTAAAGCTTGTATTTAATAGTCAGAACTTTTGGATTATTACTAGTTGAGTAAATCTGTATTTCCATTCCCTTCCCCTACAGAACTTTAATTAATATATATTTTTTCTTCTTTTAAAAAATATTTTGCTGTTTTGGCCCAGTTACTCTAATATACTTTTTATATTTGAAAGTTCTTTACTGACTTTGTTGGCTGATCACATGTGTCTGCAACAAAAATATGCATACTAATTTAAATTCTTTTCTCCTGTGACCTAGGCTCTAAGTATTAAGAAATTGTATAGTTATAGTTTGTAGTAGAACACAGTCGGCCAGAACCTACATATTTCAAACGTTGATGAGTAATGGGGACCAGAAAGTAAAGTCTGTGGGAAATGCATCCCTTAATAAGGTCTGGAAGTCAAGTGTAAATAGAATAAGTACGTGGAAGGAGTGAGTAAATGCACAGAATTAGTTAATTGGCAGCGTCAGGGAGGAGACCTGCCCGGGTTTACAAGTATGGATTTACAAGTAAAATCCAGCGATCAAAAAGTTAGCAAAACTGTAACATTCACACAAAGCGTCAGCTCAGCCTAAACGTGTCTTTCCCGCCTTCGCAGTGGAGGAGCTCGGCGGTCAGAAGGAAACATGGGGAGTTTCAGGCCTCCTCCGTGGAGTCGGGCAAAACAGGCAGCTGAGACCCGTGACGTGGTCGTACTAGGTAAGTGTTTTCTTGTTATCAAGAACTCAGAAAATGCAGAAAAGTGTACTTTTTAACAGGTCATCGTTTCCCAAGTGATACTTACAAATCTTGAATATTCTCATTTTTTTTTTAAAGATTTTATTTATTTATTTTTAGAGAGAGGGGAAGGAAGGGAGACAGAGAGGGAGAGAAACAGCAATGTATGGTTGCCTCTCACATGGTCCTCACTGGGGACTCGGCCCGCAACCCAGGCATGTGCCCTGACTGGGAATCGAACCGGGACCCTCTGGTTCCCAGCCCGCGCTCAGTCCACTGAGCTACACCAGCCAGGGCTTGAATATTCTCATTGTCAGGTGGGCGGGTGGACGGGTGGGCAGATGGACGGAGTGGGACGTGGACGAGGTCGCTTCTCCTTGCCACCAGGCGAGGTGAGCCTGCGCTGCCTCCGCGCTGTGGACCGATGCCTCTCGCCCCGCACGGCATTTGCTTCAGACGTCACGCGTTTCTCTAACTCGTCAGCCATGTCAGAACGTTTAAAAGAAGCGTGTTTTCTCCACGCACTCCGTCTGTGAGATACCCCACCCTTATCGACTAGCGGGGGGTCGGGCAGTGACACCTGCCCTGGGTTTACGTTCTCCGATTGAAGGGGTCCTCGCAGACACCAGCCTTTTACATCGATCCTTACCCCCGCCCCCACCTCGCTCCGCGTGGCTGCGGGGAGGGGCGGCCCCCAAAGGCACAGTGTCCGGGAGCAGCGTGCATGCTGAGGTGGGCGCGGCCCGGAGGTGGGGCTTGCTTGTGTGAGAGGACGGGTCGTGCGTTGTTTTGTGAGTCGTCCGCGACCTGGAGCTGCTTTTCTGGTTATTTCTATCTCGATCATCACTTGTCTTTGCTTCCACAACGGTATAGCATGTATGTTTATACAGGCGGCGGCGTTTTGAGAAAGAGAGTGTATAGCACCGCTTCCTTTATTCACAGTCAGTCCTTTCAGAGAACCTTTCCGGTCAAATGAGTTTTGAGTCCTTCCAGGCCCGGCTCAGACGTTCCAGGAGGGGCGCTCCGACGTGCCCTGACTCCGTGGTGCTTCCTTGGCCCTGCCGCGCGTTCCCACGTGTGCACGCTGCTGCGCTCGGACCTCTCGTTCTAACCGCGGTTGCACAGATACGCCCCAGTCGTGTGGAAGCTTTGGGAAGCCGGAGGAAGGTCTGTCTCCTGTTGGTGCAACTCGGGGCCAAGTGCGGTCTTGCGGCCCATGGTATCCATTCACTGCCAGGGGCTGGGTTTGTTAGCGCTTCATCTAACAAAGCTTTCAGGTTCAAGAACATTTTCGTAGGTATGTTTTTGAGTTATACGTTCGGCTATTGAACAGAGTCTTTCGAAAACCGTTTCGGATTTGTTCTGTGACAGTCGTGGCAGGACCTGGCTGGAAGGCACAGAGGCCCACCGGAGCTCACAGCGCTGTGCGCTGCGGGGCCGGGCGCCCAGGGACTAGTGCCGCTCGCAGGCATTGCTCCGCCGCCGGGCCGACCCGCTCAGCGGGTCCAGACCAGCAGGAACCTCAGGAGGCAACGGAGGTCGGACTGAAGCGCCCTTTGAACGCGCATCTGGTTGGTTCTCGGCCCGGTACAGCCCTGTGCTCCGCCCCTTCCGCTGGGACACTTCCGGTGCCTTCCTCTCTACGTCTGGTCGCTACACACAGCGAGCCACGTGTCCTGCCGCTGCAGAACAAGCGCGTGTGCTGCCAGGTCTTGTACACCGCGCACAGTGCAGCCTGCACCGCGGAGGGGCCTTGGGCCGTCGCCTTTAGGGCCTCTGCTGAGTGCTAGAAAAAACCGTGCAGCGCCTGGAAGAGGCCCGAGATCACTGGGTGTTCTTCCAGCGCGCCGCCTGGCTCGCACCTGTGCCGGCTGCCTGTCGATTTGATTATGACATCTCACTAGGAGCAGAGGTTCATCCTTGGGTTCTTGCGTGGCCAGAGACACACAGTTTCTGTCCGGTGGGCAAGATAAGCCCGCAGGCTGTGGCTTACGGCCCTGTGGGGCACTAACTAGTTCTGGACCTACCCTATGATCTCACCGTGACAGTCCTTTATTAATAAAGTCGTTATAAGTACCTAGCTCTTCACATCCTCATTTGAAGCCAGTCTGTTGCCATTGCCCTCATCAAGTGATGAGCTGAGTAGAATCTGAGCACATACTCATTTGATATCTGTATGAGGTCATGTTTTTTAACCTTTTGAGAATTATTCTTTTCGCATGGTGTTAGACACCCCTTATTTTAAAAGATTTTATTTATTTTTAGAGAGAGGAGAAGGGAGGGAGAAAGAGCAATGTATGGTTGCCTCTCCCGTGGCCCTCACTGGGGACCTGGCCTGCAACCCAGGCATGTGCCCCGACTGGGAATCGAACGGGGAGCTTTTGGTTCCCAGCCCGCGCTCAATCCACTGAACTACACCAGCCGGGCCTAGACATCCCTTATTTTTATGTGAACCTCCGAGTAGGTTAGGTTGGTGGGGAAGCAACTTCTACTGGGGCTAACAAAAATAAGCCCAGCGGTGATCTAATCCCAGCCTCCTTTTCCTGTCCTCCTCCCAATCTGAGTCCTTTCTCTGCTCAGAACACGGGAGTCATGGGCTGCAGGGCTTTGCTGGATCGTTCCTTGGTCACTCCATCTGCCAGCGGCATTCATTATGCGCCGAGTGTGGAGAGCGGAGTCCCGGGGACGCAGGGGGCGCACCGGGACGGGGGACATTGCTGCCCGGTTTCAGGGGTGGTTTTCAGCTGGAATCCTGCCCAGCCAAAGCAGGAGGGAGACGACCACGAGGACGAGGAAGCGAAGCCGGTACAGCGCCTGAGCGCTTTGCCAGACCAGCAGCAGGGCTTCCTGAAGCGGCGCCTGAGTTATCCCCCAGCCACGCTTGTTTCCTTCCCTGGGCAGCAAAGCCCTCGTACGACTCATGCGTTGGGGACCTTAAAATCTGATCTCTCATATGAGGGAGTCCCCCCAAAATGTTCCTTGTGGAAAAGCACCCTGAGACCTGCGGCTGGGGGGGAGTGTTTAACTCAGAACAGCTACTGATTCCATCGTGTTGTTAAGTTAGACTGAGCTCCAACGCCCAGCCCAGCCCTGCGCGCCCCAGGGAGCTCCCCTGGCCCCCGCCCTCCGTTCATGCCTCTCGTTTGAGGCTCACACCCGCTCCCGCCTGCTCTTTTCACATGCATCGCACGGCCTACACTTTTACCTTTCTCACTGCTGGTTATAGAGGGCCACGCAGTCACCAAACGCTGTCGGTTCACAGAACAGCAGATGACTCGTGGCCAGCACGGGCAGGGAAGGCGCTCTCGGCTGAGTGTTAAGAAGACGGTCCAGCTCCCTGGCAGCAGCGCCGTCTGCTTCGCGGATGACCTTGGGGCGCTGAGTGCCGTCCTCTCTGAGCAGCATCTGGCAGTCCACACCCGTCACCGTCTTCCCTCGGCGGCGGGCCCTGACAGTCGGAGTTGCGCTGGTGCAGCAGAGAGCTCCGGACACGACTCCTGAAATTTCAGTGTAGCCTTTAAATCTGACTCACTTAGCGGTGTGCCCAGGGAGAGAACAGACCTGACTCCATACAATAGCAGGCCTCTCACCTGTGGCTGAACGTGCGGCGCTATTAAAGCGACACACCCACTCCTCACGGCTGCCCACGAGGGTCTGAAACGGTCCAGTGCATGAGAGCACAGAGTCGGGTCCAGCGGGGTGATGTTGGGTTCCTCTAGCTGGGGCTGTCCAGCATGAACTGAGGGATCGACCTTGCTGACGTCGCAGGTCCCTTGCAAACCTTAAAATCCAGTCTGCCCTAGGAGGACGTAAGGCTTGAGAACAGAGTTTAATCCATTCAGACAGTTTCTGGAGTGGTGGTGTCAGGAGCTTTGCAGACCCTCTCCTCAGTGGAACCACTATAACTGGTAAGAATTACTTTTTTAAAATTATTTTTTAAAATATTTTATTTTTAGAAGGGAAGGGAGAAAGAGGGAGAGAGACATCCATGTGTGGTTGCCTCTCATGCGCCCCCTACTGGAGACCTGGCCTGCAACCCAGGCATGTGCCCTGACTGGGAATCAAACCAGCAACCCTTTGGTTCACAGGCCAGCATTCAGTCCACTGAGCTACACCTGTCAGGTGATGGCTGATTTTAATAAATGGATCGTTTGTAATGAACCAGCTTTAAATTTTTTTTTCATGATTTTAGACAGAAGAAGGAGGAGAGGGGAGAGGGAGAGAAGAGAGAAACACTGATCTGTTGTTCCACTTATTGATGCATTCACTGGTTGAGTCTTGTAGGTGCCCTGAGCGGGGATTGAACTCATGTCCTTGGTGTATTGGGATGATGCTCTAACCAACTGAGCCATCTGGCCAGGGCTGAACCTGCTTTTGCAGCAGGCAAATATTTTTTGGTGCTTTAAAAAGTTGCTTTGGGCCCTGGCTGGTGTAGCGCAGTGGATTGAGCGTGGGCTGGGAACCAAGCGGTCCCGGTTCAATTCCCAGTCAGGGCACATGCCTGAGTTGTGGGCCAGGTCCCCGTGAGGGCCATGTGAGAGGCAACCATACATTGCTGTTTCTCTCCCTCTCTTTCTCCCTCCCTTCCTCTCTCTCTAAAAATAAAGAAAAATAAAATCTTAAAAAAAGGGGGGGTTTATTTCTTTAAAAAAAAAGTTGCTTTGGTTTATATTGAGGTAAAAAGTTAATGGATCATCATCCTGTTTTTCCTTTACAATAGTTTTGCTTTAATGCCTTTCAGACTCACTGCACTTTTAGTGAAGGCGGGACAACAATTTGTCTCTGCACAAAGCTGCAAAATAACAATGTGGTTCTTGTTCAGTTTTCACAAACACTTAAAAAAATGCAGGTTATTTAATTTGTGGGCAAAGACTACACACAGGTGCAAAAAATAAATCCTCTTTTGCAACCCAGAGAACTCATCGTTCAGTATGAGTTTTGATACAGATAAGAAGGAACATGATTTTTTTTTTTAAGAAAGCATGTGCCCTGACCAGTGTGGTTCAGCTGGTTGGGCGTCCTTCTAAAACTCGAGAAGTTGTGGGTTCAATTCTCCGTCATGGTGCCCGCCTAGGTTGCAGGTTCAGTCCTGGCTTGGGGCGCGTTTGAGAGACAACCGATTGATGTTTCTCTCTCACATGGGTGTTTCCCTCCCTCCCTTCCCCTCTCTCTAAAAAGAAATAAAAATAAAATGTTTAAAAAAAATGCATGTTCTTTCTGGAGAGACCTTCACAACTTGAACGAGCCTCGGTCTTTATGTTCCCTCCGTGGAGGCGCTTTTAGTTTTGGAACACATCTGAGAAGCCGGGATTTCTCTGTGCCTGTGTCCTGCTTGTGAAACGTCTCTAAAGTGAGCTCAGAAATGGATTTTCCCAAATAGCACAACCCACTTCATTATCATATCCTTCCCTTCATTATAATATCCTTGAATTTCAAAGTAGGTTAAAACTCAAAACTCTGTGTGTGTGTGTATTTTGTTCTAACAAAAATTCAACTACATGAGGAAACGTGACTTAGTGGCGGTGTAGGGTGGGGTGCTCAAGGCCCTCCGCGTGTTGTCCCCGGGAGCAGTACAAATAGCCCCTCTGCGATCCTGCTGTGTGTTTGAACCTGCCTGGACTGCAGAGGTCTTTCCTTGAGGGCCAGGACCAGATATTCGGCATCTGTGAATTCTCAGAACCCAACAGAGTCTGGTGAAGCCGCCTCCGTGAAAGCTGCCATCCTCTCGGTGCCCAGGGAGTCCCTGATCGGGGGCTCCTCGATCCCGTAGAGCTGCCCCGCCTCCCGGCCCAGCTCGGACGCACACCTGCGGAGCCCGCCGGGGCCTGCGGGGCCGGCTCGGCCTCGGCCACGCTCCCAGGACGCGGCGCGTCTCCAAGAAACAGGCCGCAGCGCTGCTCTCGGCAGAGACGGGCCCCTCGCTGTTAGAGACCGAAGTCGGGGGAGGTCGGGCTGTTTCTGGGGGCAAAGGGAAACCGGGAGCGTGTGTCGCAGGGCGCTGTTCCAGCGGCAGTGGCAGGGCGGGGTGCCCGGGGCGCTCGGGAAACACCCCTGAACGCGGCCGCGTAGCCCGGGGACGTGCGCACTCACCGGGAGGCCGCCGCTCCCTGCCCGGCCTCTCCCTAATGGATCCCATTCCCATCGATCGGGACCGAGACGCCGGCGAGCAATTAGCCCCAATCGGGCGGCAGGAGTTCCCTGCCGTGGCTGCCGGCTGGCCTTCGTCTGACTGCGGGCAGCTGTGGGCTGTTAACCCGCGGTGGCCCGGCGCCCTGCACAGGCCTGCGCGTCGGCGGGGCCGCCCCCGGCTGGGGGGCTGCGGTCCTTCACCTGCAGAGACTTCAGGGGACGGGGAGCTGCGGCCCCTGCGCGGCTGCGGCCAGTACTTCTGGGAGGAGCACCGGGAACTGAAGTCCCGGGATGGAAATGCTCAGAAATCACAGCAGCAGGAGAACAGCGTCACTAGCCTTCACTTTCCGCCGCTGTTTTCGGTGTACGCCCGCCTCTATGTTCTTTCCTTCCCGCTGAGCGTGTTAAAGCAGCTCTCGGACGTGCGGTGCCACTTACCAGGGCTTTAGTGTATGGCTCTAATGCAGTGGAAGTTATTTTATAAATAGCTTCATAAAAATGAAGCTATTTTAAAAATATAACACACCATGACTACTACTACACCCAACAAAATAAGTAATAATTCCTTAACGTCATCGCCCAGTGTGGAGGCCTGTGCACGTTCCCACGGTGCCTCCAATGTGCCGTGGGTGTGTTTGCATGGGGAACTGGGTGTGCCTGATCATCTGTCCTTGAACTTGCACTTGCACCGTCTGAGTGTGGCAGTTTGACCTCGTGGGGCTCCTGGACGTCTTCCTCTAGCGCGCGCACCTTCTGTGCCCCTGGGAGCCTCATGAGAATCGGGCTTGGGCTCATCTCAAGGAAGCTTTACAGGCGGTGCTGTGGAGTTTCTTTTGCTGCTTTCCCAGGAGGCCCTGACGGTCTTTGTGCCCGGTTGAGGGATGTCAACATGGTTCCCGAGTTCAGACGGTGTCAGCCTGGCCCGCCCGTTGTCCAGTTTGCCATCAGCACTTCCCCGGCGGGTTTCGCAGACGGGTCACGGAGCCTCGCGGGGTCAAACTGTTTACCCGGGTTACACAGCGCGGCGTTCTCGTGTTTTGGTTCCCTTGACACATATTAGCCGTGATTCTTCTTCAGAGAAGAATTTTCCCCTCGCGTTTGGAAGGCGGGATAGACGTTCTATTCCTTCCCTTTGTTTATTATATCAGGTTAATGAATTGATTCCCTAAGCCACCCAGAATGTAACAATGAAAAATTTTTCAAGTATCCTACGAACTCACGGATGTTTATCTGTTTGATGTGTTTCAATCTATTGCATGTCTAACTTTTTTTTTAATGCTAAAATGATCTCTGTTAGTCTCTGAACGTTTCTGCCCCATACCCGGCCCTGGCTCCCTCAGTAGAACGGGGCGTTGTGGGTACCCCTCACTCCTGTACTAGATCCTCGTTACTCGTAGTCCAGTGCATTCTGTCTGCAGAGAAGAGCGACCTGTGTCCAGTTCACGCGGTGTCGTTATCCTACCGATGCGCAGACATCTGCGCTCACCTTCGACTTCCTCCTTCCCATCCCAAAGGAACGGGTGTCCAAAATACGCCTTCGGCACCTCTGCTCCCAGAACACGCTGTCAGTCACGCCCTCACCCCCAGCATTGCAGCGGCGCCCCGGCTGTCGGCCACGCAGACATTGTCTCCCAGACTAGGCTGAAAGCTTTTTGACAGCAAGGCCGCTGGCACCGCAGTTCGACTCCTTCATGCCGCCGAGCTCAGAATAGGTTTACAATAGACTTGTGCACTGAACTGTCACTGGTCCCGGTCGGTGCCACATACTCGATGGTGACAGTCCTTTCTCTGCTCCGTATCAATCCCTCATCCAGGGACTTCTGATTTTCAACACCAAAGAAGCACCATCCCACCCCACTGATTTGTAGACATGGAATAAAATAGAATCTGTAATTGGTTCTGTTCCAAAGCAGCCACGCGCTAAGGAGGAAACCTCATGCCTGGAGGAGCTGCAGCTTCGTTAGGGGCGCAGCGGCCAGCCACGGGGGAGGGCCGTCGCAGACTTTGCTGGAAGGAGCCAGTTAATGACCGGCCGCCTCCCGAGCACACCTCCACAGCACTCCCAGAAGCTAACATGGGGAAATCCCTTCTCAGTTCCTTAGTAGTTCAGAAGGAATGTGTCATTAATGATTGTTCCCCTTTTCTGACTCCATATTTAAGGAAGATTATTTCATGGAGCCGAATGAGAGAGCCCTGTGATAAGGCGGAAGTGGTCCCAAGGATGAGTGTTTCCCACCCAGGCCACGACGAACCACGGACGCTCCGTGTGGTTCTAGCAGTGGGGACACCTCAAGAGGAGCAGATAAAAGAGTGCCTGGTCCGCCACCAGAGAGGCTCGGACCCCCCACGCAGGAGGTCCAGAATGATCCCCCACTGCTATTTCTTTGAGTTTCTAGCCATGTGTTTTTGTACTGTTGATTTCTCTTTTTTATCCTGAAGCAGCTGGTGGAGTCTTTATGTTTGTATTATGGATATTGGATTCCAAGGGTCAGATACCCTGACTTGATTAGCCCACGGAACCAGAGTTCAGGGACCCCAGGAACTGGCGTCCAGCAGTAGCTCCCATCTCAGGCACAGCTGCAGCCAGGGACGGTCAGGCCGGACCTTCTCTCCATTCACCCTCCACCTCTGCTCGCCTCTGGGCGCCCTCGCGCCGTCCGCCTGGAACTGGGTTTCCCTTAGGGAGCCAGAAGCACAGACGGCCCTGGGGAATTTCAGAGCCTCGTGCTTCCAGCAGTCCACACCCAAGGGCGAGGCCCATGCTCCTCTAGGTCCAAAGCCAAAAGACTCTACTTAGCTGCCTTGGTTCACAGGTCCAAGAAGTGCTGGCACCAGAGAATCGGGTCCTGAACAGCCCAACACAACATGCCCAGTGCAGGTGCGCCCTCTGAGCACCTGCGTGGCCTCTCCAAGCCCACCTGCTAAGATGGAATAATAATAATAGTACCAATAGTAATACCGTCTTTTGTAACTGAGTAGTGCATGTAAAATGCTGGCGTAATTCCCGGCAGGTAATAACCCCCGTGTCAATGTTGGCGCTTATCAGTACCTTCATCACTCTATGTTTTTCCTAGATTTTGTTTTCTTTGTCTTTTATTTATGGTGTGTCACTGAACAGAAACACATGTTGAGTTTTTTATCGAAGGGGAGGAGCTTTGTCCACTCCTAGGTTACAGTTCCTCAGGACCGGTTGTTGTCTCTGTTGAAATCCTTTTGTTTGTCTGCTCTTCTGTATCGACGTAGTAAATTACCGTCGTAGTCAGTTCCACAGTTTTCTGTCTCCTTGCCTGCCCATCTTTGAATTGACTGCTGGGTTTGATTGGCTAATATTTTATTTGGTGTTTTGCAACTTTTTTATGTATAGTTTTCTTTTTGTGTTTTTGTCCAGTTTTGTGATGAAGGTTATACCAGCCTTGTAGAATGCATTATCTAGAACGGTTGAACAACAACAACAAAAAAGTACTATCTATGGCTTTTTGGAAGATTTGATGGAATGTACCCATTACTACATGAAACTGGCTTGCAGTATTTGAGGCAGATAAATCTGTGATGATTACATTTTCCATTTTTTCTCTTTTTTAATTTAATCTTTTTGTATTTTTTCCCATTACCACTTAGTCCCTGTCCCCAGCAATCACCACACTGTTGTCCGTGTCCACGAGCCCCTTTTCCTTTTTGCTCTGCCTTTTTTTTTCCTATACTTACTGGTTTACTCATGTTTTCCTAAAAAATTTTCTAAACAATCATGTTTATATTTTTAAATGTATTGATACAGACTTACAGTAGATTTTAAAATTTACTTGACTTTTTCATTCTTTTGAAGATTTCATGTCTCTATTTGTCGTTGCCCTGTCAAATTTTAGTATTTCTGACAATTTCACTTTATGACTTTAAAACTATGTCGCTCAGTTCCTAAAGAATCATTACTATTGTCAGGGCGGTTGGTGGGCTGTGAGAGAATTCACAAAGAAAAGGAAGTGCAGAGAGGAGAGGGTTGATTTTTCCTTCCCCAAGGGAGGCTCGGGGCTGGATGCCGCCCTGGGCTCCAGCACGGGCTCCAGGCCTGAGGGGCGGGGCTGTGAGCTTGCGGTAGGTGATTGGGTGGCTGCAGAGTGTTCCAGGTCCGAGGGGCGGTGCTGCGAGCTTGCGGTAGGTGATTGGGTGGCTGCAGAGCAGGATGTCGCAGTTGGTCTTGTGCAGACTGCAACCCGTCTCGATGTCATCTTCGGGCGCAGGGTCCGGTGGTCCTCGTGGTCTGATGCAGTCCTGTTTGGCAAGTTCCCGGAGCCTCTGCGCCTTCATGGCCCTTCCAGTAATTTTCCGGTCATGAGGATAAAGGCTCGTAAAACAATGAAGATCAGTCAGGCTTTATGGGGTCCAGCCGGCTCTGGCAAAGAGGGCCTGGAAAAGGGTGCCTTTGTCCTATTAATTATTATATTTTCTTAATGAACATTTTTTTAAAGATTTTATTTATTTACTTTTAGAGAGAGGGGATGGAGAAAGAAAGAGAGGGAGAGAAACATCAGTTGGTTGTCTCTCTCATGCCCCCCACTGGGGACCTGGCCTGCAACCCAGGCCTGTGCCCTGACTGGGAATCAAACTGGCAACCTTTCGGTTTGCAAGACGACACCCAACCCACTGAGCCACAACAGTCAGGGCTTAATGAACATCTTTTATTAATGTAAATATCTGTTTTGTTCTCATTAATGTTCTTTGCCTTGACCACTATCACAAGCCCTACTTTCTTTATTTTTCCTTGTCTTTATTCATCCCTGTGTTCTCCAGTCTCCTGGGGTAGTTGGCTTTGGGTGGACTTCATGTAAAAAGCATATAACTTTTTAAATGCAATCCAAGTTTCTTTGTATCTTAATAGCATTTCGTCCATTTAATTTTTTATTTAGTCTATTTAAATTTTTATGGCTGCTCTGCTTTTTCATATCTTCATTTTTCCATTTAGATGTACATCTTATAAAAAGCTTATCACTTTTTAAATGCACTCTGAGTTTCCTTGTATTTTCAGGGAATTCCACCTATTAGAATTTTTAATGGTCCTTGATATGGCTGGCCTAATTTTTAATATCTTCACATCT